>JANIJH010000003.1:55487585-55511184 GCA_024520975.1 Erythroxylum areolatum
CAAATGGTAGGATATCTAAAGGACAAATGCAAGACCTGCAAAATGACATGTGTCAATGAAGGATGAAGACATGTAGCATTCCATAGGGGGCAAACTTTCTGCTGGATCTTTCTACACCTCTTTCCTTGCTCTCCACCGAAACTCACTCCAAGCTTCCTTCTCTTCATTTTGATCTAATCCTTGCTTAATTGTTACATTAAAGCTAGACATCGATCCTTCACAAAAGAGTTAAGAACGAGCTGTCCACGTGAGAGGCTTAGTTAATCTGAAGTGTTGAGCTGAAATTGGAAGCTTGAAAAGTAGGTAGCAATATGATCTTTATGATATGTTTAGTAGTATGATAATGATGCCTGAATTGGAATGACATATATGAGATATTGGTGAAGATGTGTGCTGGAATGTTATGAACTGGAGAATTTTCATTGAATAGACTTCAGTATTTTGATTATATCTTGAACTATAGATTTCCAAATATGTTGATTCTTGATTCAGAATAAATTAGAGACATATTTCTACAACTTTCCTGAATAAGTAGAATGTTCATTCTATCTCTAAATAATTCAAAATCTGGCTGGAAGTAGAGTTAGGAGTTCTGTTATAGATTAGAATAGTCTAAACTATTTTGGGTATAACTTTCAATATACTAAATCAAATTGCATGATTTGGTGTTATTAGAAATTGGAAACAAAGTGGAACAATTGTCTAGAAGAAATTGATATTGAAATTCACCATTTTCCTTGTCATAATGATCATGCAAAGTTATCCCGAAAAGGAGTGCTAGGATGAAAATGCTGAGTTGTATTGGAATTTGATAACTGGCATGTTTTTACTGAACATGCTTTGGTATTTGTGATATATTTTGATCTATAGATTTCCGAATGAAATAATTCTTAATTTAGATTGAACTAGAGACATTTGGTTATAAATGTTAAGAGAAATTGAATTTGAATTATGTCCTTAAGGGTCTTGAAATTTAGCTTGAAAGTGAGTATTGGTTTAGGTAATAACACTAGCAGGGATAGAAATCATGTCCTGTTGTTATTGAATAAACTGTATCGATTACACCGAATTAGACAAAAGTTCTTCACAAAAGTTATAGTTTATTCTCTTAGCTTTCGATTAGTATAAAGTTTATAATTTTTGGATATTAGAATTGAGAGATATGAGGTGTACATCTTGAATGCATGATTATGCATTAACCAAAATTTCAAATGTACACAGTCTGCAGTATTTTGAGCATAACTCATAAAATAATGAATCAAATTGTATTATCTTGGTATCATTAGAAATTTAAGGAAGTGTTATCAAATTACTTCATTTTTCTATAAGGAAGTGTTATCTTGGAGAACAATTTTCTAGAAGGAAGTGTTATCAAATTACTTTATTTTCCTAATGAGAATGATCATACAAGATAGACCCAAAAGTTGGTTTTTAAAAGGAAGCTAGAATAGTGAATGAGTGTATGAATTTTGGTACTATTGGAGTACAATTGATATGTATATCAATTTGTTATAGAAATATACCTGAGAATTTGTCATTGCACATGCATGATACATGATACATTTATATATGTGTTTACCTAGTTACATAAGCAGTGTAGTAATGTGAAAGTGTTTTATTGTATATAGGAGAGCAAGTAGTACGACCATTTCCTGATATTACAGGGACATCAAGGCAATAGGCATAAGAGAGCGATAGTGAGTAATCGAAGATGGTCTCACTTTAATTTGATCTGATATTATTAAATTGAATTTGATATGTGATGAATATGTATTAATTATGTACTGGATTCCAGACATGAAATGTCCGAGGAGTTTTGATGCATGTGAATATCATTAGAAGTGCTACTTGTATGTGAATGAGACTGCCTAAATGATTCTCAACTAAATGTGACTGAATTCTATGACTGACTGTATTGACTGAGATAAAGTGAATGAAAGTGATTGACTGTATTGAATGAATTGTGGCATGCATTTCATTTCAATACATGTAATATAAAGGCAGCTGTGATTGGTGTTGCTACTGATTGAGACTCCTACTGAAAAGAGCTTAAAGCTCAAACAGATGTGGTTAGAGCATAAGGCTCACTGTGATAAACAAGCCCGATGAAATAGAATACTGAAAAAACATACAGTCACAACAATGTAAAAACGAATGTGAGTCTTATACATATAGCATTCATATATGATTTGAATTCATTGAATGATTTGTAAAGCTGTAAGAATGTTATATGTTTAAATACATGTTAAGTATAACGAAGTGATAGTTTGATTAAATTGTTTGACTGAAATACAATTTGTTTATGATAGAACTTGATGCTAATCAAGTTGATATGAACTGTGTGACAATATATTTATGATTGATTGAGTTTTATAATATGAGGGAATCATCGAGGATGGTTACTCTACTGAGTTCGTAAAAATCATCAAAATCGTACCGTTGACAATTTCATATTCAAAAGTGAGACGACCTAGCTTTTAAGACTCCATAGAAACATATTTTATGCAACTTTGATGATCAAATATGGCTCAAAGGTCAGTTAGTTGGAAATTGATGACATAGTTTGTTAATATCTTTTGTTATTCGTCATGTTTTTAGCATACTGTGTAGACTGAGCTGTTATGCTCATAAGATGGTGTTATGTAAACTTGGATGTTGAACTTAAAGCTACAATGTATATTATGGTTATGATGATTAATAAGAAAATTTTGGATTTTAGCAAATGTGTGATTGTGATTTTTATTATGATGCCATGTGATAAATTGATAGTGAGATAGTTAACACATAATTTTTGTCAGGCATGTGCACGTGTGACCGAAGGGCACACATGCATGTGTCAGATAGGAGTGGGGTGTTACAATCTTGCTCATAATTTATAAATTCATGGTTTAAATTTAGAACATTAGGCTCACCATCATGCACATTATTCCAAACTTCATGCTCAATATGCACATCTTTAGAAAGCATATCACTATCATCATTGTCATTTAATAATACAAGTTTTTCTTTAATAATTTGCTCTATCATCTATATTACTTACTCCCAAGGTAAGCAGTTCATCCTCTGTATAATGATTATCTTCTTCTTCATATTTGTTAGATCTATGTTATCATCACCATCATCCATATTATTTACTTTTGATGCTTTCTCTTCATTAAACTCACCTTCAAAATAAACCCCTACTCGTTAATGATTTTCAATAATATAAATCAAATCAGTTGTTTCTTAATCATCTATAATCTTAACCAACCAACCTTCTTCATGTTTATTTGACTATCTATAGTACAATTTATCTAATCTATCATACCAGTTTAGCTTAACGGTTCCCACGATACTAAACCAACATAATTTGGTTGAGTCAATACCTTCAACTAATATTTTACTGCCACTAATGTATTGAAATGAATTTTGTCTATCAACTTGTCCCTTATAATGAAACATAATTCCTTTTGTAATGGGATTCTACATCATAATAAAATAAGAATTAAAAGAGCAATAAGATATTAAACCATAATTATACAGCAAATCCCTAGTTTAATAATAGTAACTTTCATTGTAAATTTAAATCCTTAATTTATGCGGGAAATGCAACCCTAGAAATTAGGACATCGCTAACTCACCTCACTATAGACTAATTAGCCATACCATACCAATGAGAATCTCCTTTGTCCCAAAGATATCTCTCCTAATCCTCTAAGGCCATAACATGCATAATACAAGAATGGCTATTGTCATGAAGATCTTCTTCCTACTCCTCAATCACAAGTATCATGTCTTCCTCCACTCCTTAATTGCCAACATCTTCATGAATTCCTATTTATGCATTGAATTGCCAATTTAATAATAGTAGATTCTATAGAAATTGAAATTCCCAATTTAAGCATAAACTGAATCCTACCATGGACCAATTATCTATACTATGCCAACGAGAATCTTCTTCCTTCTCTTTTGTCACAAAGATATCCCTTTTAATCCTATAAGGTCAATCTCTTCCTCCACCCTCAGTTCCAACCTCCTTCTCGACTCTGTCATTTTTTTTCTTTCTATTACTATCAAAATAATGAGTTCATGTTTAAGGGCCAAGATTTCTTACAAAAGGCCAACGTTTGCTATTGTGTGTACACATTAAACTAAACATTGCATTTAAACACTCCCTCAATAACATAAATAAGTTACAATTGTAGGATAATAAATACATATTAACAAATCATTACAGCTTGACATGTTGCTATAAGGGCAGATTGTATTATACAAATTTAATCTCTTAGTGAAGTCAGGGTTAGAAGAGAAAGTTTTGGAAAGTTTAAGGTTGCTTGGGCAAAAAGAACTTAGGAATTTTGTACAGCTTGCCTATAAATTGGAGGACCAATTTGGGCTTTTTCTATTTTAATGTGGTTATCAATGTTAACAATATGCATATTATATTGTAAATTGAAAAAACTTTAACTGAAGGGCCTTATGTGAGACAATTGCCAAGGTAACTCTACGATGGTAACCTAATGATTCTTATATCTTACAAATTATAGTACTGCCCATTTGACCTAAATTATATTCAGCAAACCTAGATTCAAAGTTGTACGTCAGATAATGAGGAATGTCATCATAGTAAACAATGCATTCATATAAGTTATTCTCGTTTAAAACTCATATGCATATTCATTAGTAGGTTAATCAATTTTGAACTCAAATGTATATTCATTAGTAGGTTATCAATAGTTAATTCATATGCATGCTTATTAATTTGTTGGTTCATAAGTTGCTAGTTCTACAAACACTACTTAAAAGGAATATAAATTTTCATTTGAACCAAGAGGTCTTATGTTTAAAGATAAGTCTACCATCACTTTAAGGCAACTACAAACTAAATAATTGGGACTAGCATCTAACAAGTTGACAAACTAGGAAATTGATTTGTTGTATTAATGTATTTTAATATATGACAATTGATTTGGTGTATTTTGTAACTAAATCATACATTTGCTACTCAAATTGAATGAACATTGTTAATTTGATCAAATGTTGGTTGTATATATGATAAATACATGATAAGTATGTATCTATGATACATCTTGCATGTAGGGAGATTTTATATTATACGGATTTAGTGATGTATCAACTATCTAATTAATGTTTATTTTCACATAAATAAGTATTTTAACATATTAAATTCAACTATATTTATTTTTGGAAGCAAAACAATGTTGAATTTTGACAACACTTGAATTCAGTTTAGCATATAATTGTGTATATCCATTCATTAATAAAAAATATAAGTACATTCATACTAGTCATACTAAAATTTACAACCATATAGAAGATGAATAATATTTTAAAAAATAAACCATATAATTATATTGAATAACATTCACTCCAACTCTTTTTTCTCTTTAGTCAACATCTTAATTTCTTGCCTCATAGTTTTCAATTGCTCATCATCTTCTTTTAGTTCATGCATATTTCTCCTTCTTTTACATCCTTTTTCAGAGTAGATATATATTTCCTTAATTTTTGAATTATATAGGAAGTTTTCTCAAGAAATTGATTATCATACCGTTAGAAAAATTTACAATTACAAATGAGATAATTAAGACATCCCAAAAATCTTCCACCTGGATTACTTCATGATGTCCTTAAAAAAACATCCAGTCCAAAAATGCAAACCACTTTGTTAAAATTATTATAATTAAAGTCGTTATATGTTGTCAATTCCATCTGTAAAATTATAACAAGAGTTTCACAGTCATTCTGTTCAATAAATAACATTATTATGTCAAAGATAACGAATAAAATAACCCTCTTAGGATAGCGATGATGGTAAGAAATGCCAAGGGAACCTTAAATGTTACTTCTTAGCATTTTCCAAACTTTAGTGTGAATTGGACATCATAAATCAAGTTTTCTTTATTATATTGCTCATAATTTCATTTATCTCACAAATTTGAAAATTTGTTTGACTATTTCTAATCAAAATTAATCATGTGAAGTAGTGGTGAATTAACTATCTTCTTGAAAAAAAGATGATCCAACTATGATTTCCAGCACAACTAACTTCACTAAACAAATGACTTTGATGATAAATTTCGATCATGTAAGAGCACATTCAATTACAAATTATTTGATTTAGTTAATATGTTCTCAATTTTCCAACATTAGAAACAATGCAGTAGTTTTGTTTCCTAATGGTTTTCTTATGAAAAGATTAACTAATAGTAAGAAATGCCTTGATCATGCTTGGTCTCCTTTGTTAGTTCAGTTTTCCAAACTAACTCTTCTACTTTTTAACCAATTGTTTTACTTTTTAAGAGTGATTTGGAATGTAATGACCAAAAATCCCAATCTAAACCCAATATTTTCAATCCCCAAAGTAACCACAATTTTTTGTTAATAGCCTTACATCTAATCTAGGCACATGTTCAAAGTTTTAAATATACTACAACTACAACACTAGATTCCTCAAGTTCATTCCAATTTATAACAGAAAATAACTCAAAACTATAATCAATTCATTATAATTTACGATAATAAATTCATTATAATTTATAATAATAACTCAAAATAATTTTCACCTCTTTAGCAATATTATCATCATCATCACCCAGTCTGAAGTCCCGCATTGAAGCGGAGTTTGGGAAAGTCTGATAATACGCAACCTTACCCTTACATAGTAGAAAGGCTGTTTTTAGTAGACCCACATGCAGATGTGACAGAAAAATAATGATGCTCGTTACTACAATAAAAAAGTAAAAAAAAGTAAGAATAATAAATCACAAATAATAATAATAATATAAAATACTTAATACAAATAATAAAAATACAAAATACAAAATAATAATAATAATAATAATAATAATAATAATGTTAAAACTGGAACCAATAAGAAACTCAATATAAAGAAAATAAAATTAATAATAATATCAACGAAGAAAATGTGAAAAAGAACACGAAAAAGAATGAGAGAAAAAATCAAGCTTGTGTACCAATCAAAGCCTTCATTTGAACGTGATTTGAATCAGCAGTTGCATTGGTAAGTAAAGCTTCGTAGGATCTCAACCTCCTCACCCCAACGTTCTTGACAATAACACCATATGTAACGATAACAATAACTACGACAAAGTTAACATGAATCATAAATAATAGATCCAGAATAACCACACCTCTCAATCTAGACTCTTTTAAATCACACAATCACAAAATATTTGAAACCCTATGTCCAGATGAACAAGAATTAAGAAAAGTCATTTCTAAGCATTCAAATAATAACGATTTCATGTCTTGCTTAGCAATATATAGTAACAATACAAGCTGCCACCTCCTTAGTAACAAAGTAACTACAACAACAATGCGCGAGGAGGATGGTTTCAACCAGACACAAACACAGATGACACGTTTCAGTTTTCCCCAAACGTCGTCATATTGCTTCATTAGCAAGTCTAAGCTAAACAACAACGTTTGGGAAAAACCGAAATGTTGTCGTCCGGGGAAACTAAGCCGTCCATTTTTTATTTGTTTGAATCCTTTGCCTTGCCATTGGAAATTAATAATAAATACCAATTGGTTTTTTTGTAATGAAAGATTGACGGAAATGTTAAATTGGAGTTATTTTTTAATATTTGGGGGAGTTCTTTATAAATGTGTGAAAGTATTAGATTACAAATCGAATTTTAGTAAAAAGTTTAAGTCTAATTTGATCATTTTAGCTAAGAATTTGAACAAAAATAAGTTTTTCAAATTTATTAATCCTGATTTAAAAAATATGAATGCTCTCCACTCCATTTTTATCACAGATGACGTAGAAATCAATATTCAATAATTTGGTTAAAAGGTCTAATTTTTTTTAATCTATTAATTAGTTTGGCCGCCAGTCAACACTCAGCAGCCGCCTTCCATCCACACAATACCAACTTTACTTCTACATCTTGTCCTCTATTCATCGCCGGAAACCAATGGACAGTCGCTCTAACTCCATTTAACATCACCCTACGACGACTCTGGCGTTTCTGCCTTGCGCATGATGATGGACAGCGTGGCTCTAAAACTGCCATCTCTTAACTCCAAATTCGTAAACCTCTCCGCTCGGACTCCTCCTGCTATTCGCGTCGGGTGTCACAGATTTTCTTCTTCTTCTTTACCTATTTCAGCTACTGTTGGTAGTGAAGCAGAGACAGTTCTCGGCTCCGTTTCGCTTGGTCACCTGACCCGACCTGACTTTCCCGTCCTCCATCAGGTTCTCTATCATTTAATTTGGCCTACTTGGTCTACCCTATAATTCTAATTCAGTTGCTTAATCGATTGGATTTTGATAGGAGATAAATGGATCGAAGCTTGTTTACTTGGACAATGCCGCAACGTCTCAGAAGCCAAATTCTGTGATGAAAGCGCTGCAGAATTATTATGAAACTTACAATTCTAATGTTCATCGAGGAATTCATTACTTGAGGTTTACAAAGTTTATATCTTTTTGAATATTGCGTCAAACGAATTAAGGGTTTTGGTGTAATTCTTGTTTGGTGTTGTGTTTAGTGCGAAGGCGACCGATGAGTATGAGTTGGCGAGAAAGAAAGTTGCGGCCTTTGTTAATGCGTCTGAGTCCAGAGAGATTGTTTTCACGAGGAATGCTACTGAGGCTATCAATCTTGTAGCTTACTCTTGGGGGCTAACGAACTTGAAATCGGGAGATGAGGTGGTTTTCTATTTTTTGATTTGATTGGATGTGTTTGTCTGTGAATCTGCGAGATCTTCTGAGGCATTCCCTATTCTGCTCTAGGTCATACTCACAATTGCTGAACATCACAGTAACATAGTCCCTTGGCAACTTGTAGCTCACAAGACTGGTGCTGTTTTGAAATTTGTGGCTTTGAATGAAAATGAAGTTCCTGATGTGCAGAAGCTGAAAGAAATGATTTCTAGGAAGACAAAACTTGTGGCTGTTCACCATATCTCAAACATGCTAGGTAGGCTTGTTGAATCTGATGTCGCATTGCTTTTTAACTGTCTGATTTTTCCCTTGTGACTCTTGAGGTTTAGGAAATCTTAAAACTTGTTGAAAAATCTGTATTTTGTTCCCTCAAAATTTTTACATAATGGAAATTTGTCTTTCAGTTCAGGTGTACCATCACTACTTTGGAGGGAAAGTTTACACTGTTAAAAACTTGTGCACAAGAACTAGAACCTGCTGTTTTATAATCATTGTTCTTTTTTTCTGAGTCTTCTGCTAATAGTAGTTCAGTGTTAGTATTGACTGCAATGTCCATTTTTTCTTTTTTCTTTTGATATTTCCTTTTTTCTTTTCTTCCATGATTTATATAGTTGTTTTGTCTGTCACGGCATACTTCTCCCTTTGATATTCTTGTGAGAGATTGGAGCTATTATGGTTGGACGGTAAGGGCTTAAATGAAGAATGCTCGTGGAGTCTTTGATATGATCCCCCTAAACTTTAGGGTCAAAACCCACTACCCAACTCCAAGAGAATGGTGGAGCAAATCAGTAACAATGAGGGAGGGTATCATCCTCATTGGAGTAACGAGAGAACATATCGTTACAGTTCAAATTTCCTTAATTTTTGGATGAAATCAGTTCCTTTTCTGCTTTTGTTATATTTTAATCTATACAACAGTTGGCATCACTTACATGTTAAATAATTGAAGGTTAGATCTCATGTGTACGTGGTTAGTTCGTGTTAGCTATACTGTTATATTTGTTTGATGCAATTTTCTTCTGAATGCTAAAATAAAGAAGGATAACGCTGACAGCATCTTTATATGGCTTTCTTGCAGCTTCTTTTCTTCCTATTGGAGATATAATCCAGTTGGCGCACAATGTTGGGGCAAAAGTGCTTATAGATGCTTGTCAAAGTGTTCCACATATGGTTGTTGATGTTCGAGAGATTGATGCTGATTTTCTTGTAGCATCTTCACACAAAGTAGGTTTATTACCCTTGTATTATGAGCATAAACATTAGGCAGTATATGAGTTAAGAAATAATCATGTTCCAGATGTGTGGGCCTACAGGCATTGGATTCTTGTATGGAAAAAGTGAAATCTTGTCCTCGATGCCACCGTTTTTAGGTAAGTGTGACAAGTGAGAATTGGAGCTTCTTCCTGTAGAAAGTACAGTTCTTATCCCATTGTTTCTCCGTGTGTGTATGGTGTTGAAATAAAAGAGTTTGGGAACGTAACTGAAGCTTGTCTTGATCTTTGCTTTGCTTTTGTAGGTGGTGGAGAAATGATATCTGATGTATTTTTAGATCATTCTACCTTTGCAGACCCTCCTTCAAGGTTAGTGAGATTATTGCCCCATATCCACTCTACTGATGATTTCACCTGACTGGTGAAGCAGTAGGCAGTTATTTCCTTTTCTTCTATTAGTCTCCCGCACATTAGTTCATAATTCTTATCTTATGCAATATTCCAAATTGCTACTGTGTGGCCTCATCTGCTTCTTTGATGGGTTAGGTTTGAGGCTGGGACGCCTGCAATTGGAGAAGCCATTGGGTTAGGGGCAGCAGTTGACTATTTATCAGGAATTGGCATGCAAAAAATTCATAGTTATGAGGTTAGAACATCAATTTCATGCTATTTTCATTTTTCTTCTAGTAATAAGTATGCATGATTGACTATTCAGTGTTGAAATCATTTAAATGTCATGCACACAGCTGCTGGAGATGTTCTTATAAGTTATTGGATTGAAAAACCTGTGTATTGAAATAGTGGAAATAATTGGATGCAGATGGAATTGGGTAATTATTTATATGAAAGCCTATGTACCGTCGCAAACATTCACATATACGGGCCAAAACCGAGTGGGAGTGTTCGTCGTGCTGCTCTTTGTTCATTCAATGTGGAAAGTATTCATCCTACAGACATTGCAACATTTCTTGACCAACAGGTATGTATGAGAAGTAGATATTGTTATAAAAGGAAAAATATTTATGTATCTAATCTTGTCTCAGCATGGAGTCGCCGTAAGATCGGGTCACCACTGTGCGCAACCTCTCCATCGGCAACTAGGTGTGAATGCCAGCGCACGAGCTAGTCTCCATTTTTACAACACTAGGGAGGATGTTGATGTTTTCATTCAGGCTCTCAAGGACACCATTAGCTTCTTCAATTCCTTCAAGTAGCATTAGTCCATAGATGAATACGCCAAAGGATATCTGTTTTTTTCTTTTGCTTTTCCTCGGTTGGATGTAAAATGGTGGAATTGAAAAACCTAGTCTGTACAAGTTCAAAATGTCCGAAGTCTTACAGGACCTTAAGAGCTATATATTTAAATTATAAGTTAATTATGAAAAAATTTAAATTTAACTTCATTTTGATATTTAATTTGTCACAACCTCTCTATTAACGATGTTGATGTGATAAATTGTGTTAGTAGTAAACTATGTGATAAGTTATGGCCTTATCTGGTAAATGATTAATCAATTATTTTTTGGCAGATCGAGAGATATTGGCTATTTGGCTATATAAAACTGTTGATAATTATATTTAGTAATCAGCAAATTGAATTGGTAGGATGAATTCAATTCATTATTTTTAAAAACAATAATTATAAGGAGTGTTTTGTTCTGATTGACGATTGTGTCCAAAGATTATTATAAATTACTCAAGCTATCTTTTTTTATTATTGCTTTATAGAGATCGAGAGACAGTGTGTGAATTCAATTTATTCGAAACCAAAAAAATATTCTGTTTATTGAAAAATTAAATCAAATTGTAAATTTTTAAATAAAACTTTTGTGCTTCATATTGATATCATTATTTTTAAAAAAATATTTCATTTTAATTAAATATAATAAATATCATTAGATTTGATATAAAATTCGCTACCAAAATATTTTATACTAACCAAAATTTTCTATAATGTTAGATTCAAAGATTGGATTGGACAAGAAAGTTTCGATTTATATTTATTGTACTTATTAATACTTGGATTAAATTTTGTAATTAAGAAGAATTAAATCATTAAATTAAAAATATATTTTATATTTAAATATTTTAAACAAAAAATGTTTCTATAAATAGTTATTATGTCTAAAAATTATTTTAATATTGATTTTAATAAATAAAATTATTAAAAATCTTTTTTTGGGCTTAGCTATTAGATAATACTAATTTTATTAAGGGATTACATTTTCATTTAATTAAAAATAAGTTTTATGTTCATGTACTACTACACTTTTTTAGTTAAGTTTCTAACATTAATTTAAATAATTATTTCTATTCTGAACCTAGGCAAATATATTCTAATTTATTTAATTTTTGACTAATTAATTGAAGAAATTAAAATGTAAGAATAAAATTGGGATTGAACCAATAATTTCGAATTCTGGTTCAACTGTGTAATTGTTTCGCAGGAACACAAAAGAAAAAAAAAACTTGTAAAAGGACTTCCATTGCTTGTTTTAAAGGTATGCAAAGAAAAGTCAAATGATGTTCATTAAATTCATTTACTAATCTTAAAAATTCAATCAATTGTTGTCAATTAGCAATATTGAAGCAAACAAGTTGATGTGATGTGACATTCCCTGTGTAGACTTTTTTTTTTAATATCCCAACACCACTATACTATGAAATGAATTCCCAAATTACTTTCAAACAATAAACTAATGTTTCCATGTAAAATTTAGAAACTCTTAGTTCCAAGTTATTAGTATAAATTAAAGTTATTTGATTAATCAATTAGATCCACTTAAGTTGATACCAAATAATAAACAAAGAGTATATAACAATAAGCATATACAAGGAACTATGCATGATTTCCTATCTAACAGGAGAATTATGGATGAGTGAATTATTGAATAGTCGTAAAAAATAGTGTTTTAATACATTTAGGATAAATCAAAATACATTTTATCAATTATGCATGGTTTTGGAAAAACAATTATAGTTTGAGACCTTCAGATAGGATATTAATTTTGGAGAAAGTGGGGGTTTATTTGCATATGTCCTAAGTAAAGTGCCTCTAATAGAGATACCCAAGAGCACATTAAATATTCTAGTGAAAATGTGAATAGAATTTTTAAAGAAGTTTTGATTGTCATGGATAGATTTTCAAAGAATATACTTGTACCAAAAGATCCCAAATTTAAAGAAATTCTACTACAAATTGTCAATGATGCTAGATATATGCCAAATTTTAATGTTCACCCTCTCCCTTCATTATTTTTTTTGTTGAAAATGGTTGTTTTTATGATTATTGTTTTATAGTAGGATTGCATTGGAGCTATTAATTATACGCATATAGCAGTAGTTATTGCAGAGGAATATTAAATATGATATAGAGGATGGAAAGGAATAACGACTATAAATGTATTAACAACATATGACTTTGACTTACTTTTCACGTATGTTTTAGTAGGTTAGGAGGATTTAACATATGATTCTCATATTTTCCTTGTTATAATTAGTAATTTAAGACTTAAAATTTTAAAACCATCGACAGGTAACTTTAAGATCTATAGGATATGTTATTCATGATTTAGACTTTATATGATAACATTCAAACTAATTATATTGCCTTTATAGACACTTAAGTAAATATTACGTGGTTGAAAAAGGCTATCCGAAAAAAGAATGATATTTGATACCTTACCCAAATACAAGGTATCATCAATCGGAGTATCATGGTGCAAATTTAAGAGGATCTTGAGAAGTTTTAAATCGATCTCATTCATCATTGAGAAGTTGTATTGAGATGACTTATTAGTGGTCTTAAGACTAGATGGAAGATATTGGAGAAAATTCCTAGTATTCATTAACAGATCAAAATAGAATAATTTGTACAGTTTTTGAGTTACATAACTATATTAGAATAAGCACAATTGACGACCTGACTTTTAACATCAACAATCAAGATCCTGAATTTATACCTCCAGATGTATTTAAAAATGTTTAAGTTAACTCTACACAAGAAGACATTGAAAAACCGAGAACTCAGGAGATGACAACTATTCGTGATAATATTACTTCTAGTTTAATGACATATAGACGTCGTTCTCATATTATTATAAACCCATGCTTTATATGATGATATTGAGTTCTTTTGCTCTATCTAAATTCTTATAAGAATATTTAAAGAAATACTAAGATATAATACTTATGTCTTTATAAATCTTTTTTTTAATTCATGCCTTCATAATTCATTTTACACATAAACAACTAATACTAAATAGTTAATTTTATCAGACATCTTTAAATAAATAGTTGATACTATCGGTTGGTCAAATCAACTATATCAATTCATTGTCAACTAATCGCTAATAGAATCAGCTAGCAGCTAATGCAATCTACTGATTGCCAAATAGAGCCTACATCAACAAATGTTATAAAATACTAAAAATAAAAAATATATGTTAGAATCTAAAATTTTAAAATTCCCACCTTATCTTTGCGTGTTGTAAAATGTTTTCAAACAAAATGACTGAAGGAAGTGCTGAAATGAATATTGAAGATGAAGTCCAGTATGGTCAAACAATATGAATTGGACAGTGGAGGTTGGGAACACTAAGAAGCTTATTGTTGGAATGCCCAGGGGATTATTCTTAGTACGTCAATCTATATGTTATGACTTATTGACACTACTGTTGATAGGTGACGAGAAACCATTATGATCAATTATTTAGGATTTTTTTTTTTGCATATATTCGTGGAGTGTTTTCAATGTGAAATTTTGCATCTTTCACATATTATATATTGGAAAGATTTTGAATAATTTTAAGCAAAGCTTTAACTAATACAAAATTAATATATATTTATCTATTAAGAACATGGTTAAAAGTAGTATTTGGAATTCTCTACCGTACCAATCAACAATTAGTACAAAATATGTTGATACCATACAAATTTCAGGTATTGAACGGTATCAGTCATTTACAGCGAAATACCAAGATCAAATTGTAAAAATAAAAAATTTGAGAATTTAATTAAAAAAAACCACCCTAACTACCCTCCCCCTGACCCCAATAGGGCATGAAAAGAATTAAACACAATTGAATTCATCCATTCCCAAAAAAAGGAATAGATTGAAATACAAAAGATTAAACAATTTGCTCTCTGTTCCGTATAATTTAAAGTTTCAAGAAATGTATGATATTAGCATTATTAAGTTGAATATGTTTTGTAATTTTGTAATTATTTATTTTATTTATTTACTAGGCCTCTTAATAATATAAATAGTTTTGTATATCCAATTTGTACTAACTAGATCAATCTTTTAAGAAACTAGCCAATTAGGTTTCTAAGGAACCGAGTTTGAAAGATAAGAGTGACTTGGAAGATAATCTTGGATAGGAAAGTATTGGCATGTCATTTGGTACAATGAATTTAAATTATGGTCATGATGAAGCTCCTCCTAATGATGAGGATTTTATATCAAATAAGAATTTTGGTCAATCCAATTTGAGTAGATATTCGATTGAACGAAGTTTCAGGTTTTTTATTTCTTCTCTTCTTTTAATTTCATCTGTATTTGATGCATATGTTAAATTATATATATGCAACATAAACATAAAACTTCTAATTGTAAATGTTTTTATTTTAGGTTTCGCTTCCACTTAGTTTTGTTCCTCGACACGAACTTTTGTTGTAATACTTATGGAGTTATAGAACTTTATCATTCTTTCTATTTGATGTTTTGATGTAATTATTCTTTATTATAAGATGAAGTTATAACATTTTAAGTACTTTGTATTATTCTTAATTTTATGTTTTATGATGATTAAATGATTTTTATATCAATTGAGGTTATTATTTATATATGAAATATGTGAAAAATAATATTAATAGACATAGATAGATAATTATTATTTCAATTTTCTATTATTATGATTTTTGAAGACGTGGTTAATGTAAAATTATAAATTATAAAGCACCATATATTGAGAGACTACTTTATAACTTTAAAAAAATTTAGAGATTATTTTATAGTTTTTATAATTACTTGAAACTATACTTGGTATTGATAAGTACAATACAGTGTCATACTAGAATCAAATTTAATATTGTTACTGATATTGGTGCAACACTCATAACATTGATAAGACTGCACTATGGAGGTGCTTAGATGAACTGTGCACAAAGATGGCTCCAGATGGCTAAATATAAGGCTCGTTAAGGCATTTGGCTTCAAAATACAATGATGTGATAACATATGACAAGAACATGACCTAAGAAAGTGGAACCATTACCTTACAAAATGGGAGCAGTTCTTGGAATAGTGGGTCGGATGATGTGGAGTTAGTGGAAGAGTGACATCTACTTACTATTTTGGTGGAGTTAGTAGAAAAAGTGAGTAGTTTTAACTTATTTGGTTCTTACATTCTTGTAAGTCTATATAAAGGCATCCTTTGCAATTCATTTATGTGAAGCATTCTGCATTCAATGATCTGTAAAGGAGTTGAAAGCTTTAGCAGAAAGTTCTTTACGAGAGCTTTGAGTAAAGATTTCTTTTAAGTAGAGTTCTTATGAGTTCTTCCGAGTTTGAAGAAACTCGAGTTGTTTTGTATTGTATTTTGGTGATTTGATTCAATAAAAGGCTGGCTTCACTGTAACGCTCTTGTTTATCCATTTTGATTGTTTGTGGACAAAACTTATATTCTGAGAACATAGTAAAACACTTAAACATAAGCGACGTGAGTCATTTAGAAACAGACAAAAATGTTGGTCAACAATCATAAAGGGCAAGATTGATTTCAGCTTTGCAATTTAAGCTTGACTGTTATATGAGAACTTTGACAAAATTATTCCAATTTTGTTCTACCAGAAAAAGTCTCTATGACATATACATATACTTGATAAGTTGGGCACGATCACCTAAGATGACAATCAAGTGCCACACACCCTAAGACATGTACCTATACCTAATAGCTGCACATAATGGCCTAAGAGGTTAACCAAGTGTTGCACTTCCCGAAGACTTAAATTTATACCTAATATATATGCACAATCTCTTAAGACGTGAACCATCATGAACTCTAACATGAAAACATATACCTATAGCTATGAAAGATTAAAATTAAAATTTATATAATAATATAAGAGCATATTAAGAATATTAGATGTCACGAAATTAAATAGTTAACTGTTCACGTTACATTATCTAGGAACGATAGTTTGTCTTTTAATTAGGCACATGAAACAGGAACGTATGTTAAAATAAATATTAGTTATATCTATATATGGAGACAATCTATAAATTTTGTAGAGTTATAAACCTTTATTATTCTTTGTATATGATGTTTTGATGTAATTATTCTTTATTATATGATAAAATTGTAACATTTTAAGTACTTTATATTATTTGAAACGATCTATTTTATATTAATTATGGTTAGTATTTATATGTGAAATGTATGGAAAGTAATATTAATAGAAATAAATAGATTGTTATTATTTCAAAGTTCAATTAATATAATTTTTGGAGATATGTTTGATGTAAAATTATAAATTGCATAGCACAATATATTGATAGACTATTTTGTAATTTAAAAAATAAAGGATTATTTTATAATTTTTAAAAATTACCTAAGATATTATCTATTATTGACTGGTACTGGTACCAATATAGTACCATACTATAACCAAATCCAATACTATTACTGGTAAGATATTAATAATATTGGTTAAAGTCATGTGTTTTCATCTTATATTTTAGTTCTTTATAACAGAAACATTCCTTTTTTCTTTTTCCTTTTTTTCAATTTGATCATAAAAAGTGGAACCATTTTTTAAATGGGCACTTTTATAAGATTCAATTTGGCACCTTATCTTTGTATGCTTATCTGATTCTTTGGTATCACATCATTTTATGGGACCTAATTGATCCTTAAATTCAAAGGCCTAAAAGGGCACGGGAATGTTTCAACTATAGATATACTACTCAGAACTACTTTGGATTGATCGTCTGTCAATCATTAATTGATTAATGTTGGAGCATCTTTTGTACAAACTCATTCTTTTAGACACACTCGTTCATTTGATTACCTGTGTTATAACTTCCTATGTTTGGTTATAACAATTTATAATGTGACAAAGAGAGAAACCTTTACCAACTTGTCAAAATGATGGACTAAATAAGTCAAATTATACTAAACAAATCATTAGCTTTTTGTATTCAATTATCTCTCAAGTTAAATTTTACTGCACTCATTAGCTTGTTGTATTTAATTATCTCTATATTATAATATAGTAATAGAATTAAGAGAAACATTGGTAGAAATGAAGTATATGTAATTTTTATTACACTTGGTGTATACTTGATATGGGAAGAGTATAAAGGTATTGTTAATAGATTTAAGAATAATGGTTATTATTGCTTTGACATTTAACAGAACTTAAAATGATATATTCTCAATTTTTCTAAGATAAAGCAACATGTTCAATAGTAAAACAATATTAGTATTTTCTATTATTATTTTATGTTATGTAATGATTGTATTTCCTTTATTTGGTTATCCTGATCCTTATTTAATTTTATATTTTCTATATTAATTGCTCATATTGTAATAACAAGATGAAGTTACATATATTAAATACTAAGCCTAATATTGGTCAACATTTTTATTAAAGCATTAATAAAAAAGTAATTGTTTCAATTATAGTTTTAACGATGTCATTATTATATAACTCTTTAATGAACATCAAATTGGCTCATATAAGCATCAATAGTTTTCCTTTAATATGATATACAAGTCACTCCATACTTATATGGGATCCTTGTTAACTCCAAAAATCTACATCGGTAAGTTTGGGTTTGTAAATCAACAATAAATTTGTTTGAAATTTTTGTGATCTTGAACTTCAAAATTTCTATTAATCTTGGTGATATAATATTTTTCGTTCGATTATTCAACTTCTATCTTCTTCTTTACCCTTAATCTTGGCGATATATTATGTCCCTTTCTTAATGAATCTAATTCATTAAAACAACTTTTATATCCTCTAGCATATTAATTAAGCTTCTTATACGAGCTTCACAAATAAAGGCATTAAATGTTTCTGATATGTTATTGTGAACAATTTCACACTTTATTTCTGTGCTCACATATGCCTTTAAAAAAAATCTTAGATTTCCTTACTTTAAAGTCATCGTAGGTCTTCTTTAATATATTCTTCAATTGCTGCATTATTTTATTAAATTGCACTTTTGTTGTACAACTAACCACCCGTCAAAATATGACTCCTATATGTATAATGTTTATGCAGACTAAACCAATTTGCATAGACATGTTACACATATTTTCTACATTCAACTTCTGTGAAGAGATTCTTCAATACATTCAATAAACCCTATCAACTAAAAAGAGAGACTAATGTTAGTTGAATAATTCAAAGCATATATACAAATGAACATTAGCACTATGAATACTCAGAGATCATTTTTTATTAATCGATTACAAAAGTTCATGTATTCTCACTTATATTTAGATCTTTAACAAAAATATTAAAAAACTAGTGCTAAGATTAGATTCTCTCCCTCAGCCACAACCAAGGTATAAGAAAGGTCTGATTATTTCCATCACGACTAGTTGCAATTAATAAAGAATCTTTAAGGAATTTCTATAAAAAATCCATCTAACCTGATTATTTTCCTATGAACACTAGGAAAGCCATACTTTAATGCACTAAATCCTATATAAAACCTTTTAGATATTGATTGTTAGGACATTTCATCGAATTTAATTTAAATAATGAATTGCCCATCTTTGTAAGCCCATGGTAACTCTTGTTTATAAGTTTATAGCCTTACATAATGGTCTTTTATAGATCCTCATACTATTACAGTAACTTCTCATTAATATTGAAATTTAGTCACTTGCAACACATACTTTATCTAAAGATCATCCATCATTTCGCTAATTGGTTAGTTCAAGTGCTTATAAACTTATGTGAAAATTAATATCTTACTAGCTTGCTTTCCTCTCCTCCCCCCTCCCCTACTTACTTTCTTACAACCATACTTTTTTCCTTATATTTTCATAGTAAAAATTTTTCTATTTATAATCTAGCTAGAATATGCCCTAAATGGAAATAATGTCTCATAGACACCCTTCATTCTCACACCAGATCTCCCTATTGAAAATTCACATCCTTTTGTAACTGTATAATTTTTATTGCTCTTTTAAATTGCATCTCATCCTTAAACTTCATACAAATTTCAAACTAAAAATCCTTTATATCTACTTTTAGACTAAACACAATGTATTTCTTCTTTGTGGCATATGCCCCGCACCATCCATTATCCTACAAATTGTTAATTGAGCTTCAAAATCACTATCCTTATATTCATTACCCTAACCATGCAAATTCTCTTCTTATCTTTGTGAATTTTTTGAATAAGCTGACTCTTTATTGCAATCATTCCCATTGCTTTCAACCTTCTCTACAACATTAGCATTAACATCCACACCATACCTCCTTACCATATTTCTTATTATTTGCTCTCGTAATAACATATTCTTCATCATCGATTGCATATAAATTCATGTTATCTCCAAACACAACAATAATAATAACAACAACAACAACAACATCCTAGTAGGAATCTTACTGAGATGTAGGACCTAAAAAGATTCAGAAGTACGCAATCTTATCTTTAACTAGTAGAGATATTGTTTTTGATGGACCCACAAGAAATTTCTTTTTTAGAAATGGTTGGAAGAAAACAATAGCCAAATACATAAACAAATGACTACATAAAAGAAAAATAAAAGTAAAACTAAAAATAAAATAAAGATAAAGATAAAGATAAAGTTAAAGTAAGTTGATAAATAAACAAACAAGAAAGAAAACAAACAAGTAAATAAAACAAATAAGCAATTGGAAAAGAAAAATATGAAATAAATAAATAGATAAAATAACTAAAGAAGTAGGTGCTATAAACAAAAATATTTAGGCTAATTAAAAGACCCAAGAATAAAAGAAAAAAGTTCAGGGCCTCTAAAAAGAGAATAACCGCTCTATGTAGAATCCTCTACCTATATCCTAGTTTGCCAAAGTTTCCTATCAAGGGCCAAGTTTTCAGTAAGTTCTAGTAAGGTCATATCATTCCTGATCACCTCTCCTCAATCTTTCTTAGGTCTTCTTCTTTTTCTTTTACATTCTCTAAGTATAATCTTTTCACTTGTTCTTTTTTAGGCTTCAAGATGTCTTTTCTTAACATATTCGAACTACCTAAGTCTTGTCTCCCTTACTTTATTATTAATGTTAGCCACCCCTAAGTTATCTCTTACCACTACATTCCTAACTTTATCTCTTCTTATAAAGTTGCATATTCAACGGAGTATCATCATCCCCATCACTTTTAACTTATAACTATGCATATGTTTAATGGGTTAACACTTTGTCTCATAGAGCTTGGCCGACCTAATTGCTAAACAATAGATATTACCTTGTAGCTTAAGTAGTATCTTCTTATCGTATAAAATTCTCAAGGTGCCCCTCCATTTAAGTTACATTGTTTTGATACAGTGAACTATGTCATCATCTATCTTGCAATTGCTTTGGATGAGATATCTAAATCACTTAAAACAATCTTATGTGGTATAATTTATATACCAATATTGATCTCCATAGTGTATCTAACCCGAAGTTCTAATGTCTCCCTCTAAAGTTCTAGTTTGATATCAACACCCTCTTTTATTTTTATTTCATCCACTAAAATAATGTAATTAGTAAACAACATATGCCAAGGCACATTTCCTTGGATATTCTTGGTAAGCTCGGCCATACCTACTACAAACAGGAAGGGGCTTAACGAGATCTTTGGTGTAGCCCAATATCAATAAAAGAACACTTTGTATCTCTTCTTATCATCCTTAATCTAGTCTTAATACCTTTATATATATCCCTAGTAACTTGTATATAGGAAACAAAAACTCCTCTAGTTTTTAAACCCCTCTACATAACTTCTTTAGGTAACCTATCATAAGTTTTCTCTAAATCAATGAAAACTATGTGTAGGTCCCTCTGTCTATCTTTATAATATTCCATTAATTGTCTAAGGAGATGTATGGCTTTTAATGTGGATCTCCCTAATATGGAACCAAATTAGTTAGGTGCACCCTTTCTCACTCTCTCTATAATAATGAAATCTTCGTCATCTTGTTCTACTTGAACTTGAAATAACCCTTCTTCATTCATACTCATACCATGTTGTGCATTAGTTGTTAGACATTTTTGCCCTTAAGGTTAAAGGCATTTTTGTCTTTCTCCTTTTAAACGGACAGTTATTAATTGTAATTTTGGTTTTTAATAAATTACTAGTTAAGTTACGTAATTCAATCCAGATAAGGATAATAAAGTGGCCCAATAAATTATCTAAATTAATGGGTCAAAGTCTGGGAGAAAAATGGATCTCTTACAGTGTGGACCTGGTCCATATCGGCCTTGTGATGGGGAAGCCTGATATGGAAGCTATATAAAGGTTAAGATCTCCTGCAGTTACTCAGATCGTTCATGAGCATAAAGTTCTCTGACCCGTTAAGAGAGCTCATGATTGAGAAAACTGTAGAAAGGCCTAGACCGAAGGACGGTGAATAACTTCCTTAATTGTCCCGGGAGAATCGGTGCTCATTTGGATGACAAAAACTACTTTGGAAGTCGGAATGGACCCGAAATCAAGTATTCTGTAATTCCTTCATTTTTACCCTTTCTTGTATGATCCTGGGTACGTAATAGAGTCTGTGCTATGTATTACACATGGTATCGGAGCGGTTACATGATCAAGTTGACAGAAAATGGAGGTTTTTCGGTTTCCATTCATTACAGTTTTCTTCATTTTTTTGATTCGTTTTTTCACTTTTTTATGTAAATAATTACGTAAAAGTAGTATACATAAGGTTAGTTACGAAAAATGGGTCAAAAATGGGCCAAACGGAGTAAAAAACTAACTTCTGGGTCTCCAAAAATCGCCCTCCACGTCAGAGGGCGATGCAACGTTCGATGCGTGCAACGCATGCACCTGACGTTGCTACGGTGAAGAGGCGGTACGGTTGGTGCGTGAGTCGCACGCTCCAATCACATCCCACCAAGTGGCATCGTAAGACGAGGGACGCGTGTGGCGCATGCAATGCACGCGCCTCACTCAGCGAGCTCTCCCATGAGCATCAAACCGCAGGCGTGTGCGTGACACGTGCTGCATCCGGCTCGACACGTGGACCGCTGGATATGGGACATGTGTCGGCACGTGCGTGCGCGTGTGCGTGTGGCTGACGCATGTCAAACATGCTCCAGGTTGCTGGTGCATGCGTTACACGCGGTTCACACGCACGCGCGCTGACGTGGATTGCCACGCCGGCCGGCTAACATCATGCTGACGTCGACCGTACAACCTATGCTACAGTATTTTCAAAAAAAAGGAAAATTTTCAAAATTCCTTTAAATGTGCCCCGAGTCCTTTGGGTCAGTTTCCAGGTTTGGGAAAAATTTTTTAAGTAGTTTTTAAATTTTTCTTGATTTATTACTTTGATAATTCAATTCCAGAAAAGTTTTAAAACTTTTCAAAGCAAATTTTGAGTGTATTTTCATACTTCGAATAGCACATGAGGGAGACACTTAAGGTCTAATGTCTCGTGTGGTAGGTTCGGTATTCAAAAAGTACAAT
>JANIJH010000003.1:55514831-55534117 GCA_024520975.1 Erythroxylum areolatum
TGGACGTTAAAACCGCTTTCCTGAATGGTGACCTTTATGAGGAGGTCTATATGGAGCAACCTGAAGGTTTTCAGGATTAAGATGCAACTGAAAAAGTTTGTAAGTTGAATAAATCAACATACGGTTTGAAGTAGGCTTCCAGACAATGGTACCTAAAGTTTTATGAGGTTTTGACCTCATTTGGTTTTGTAGAAAACAAAGTCGAAAGATGCTTATACTATAAGGTCAGGAGGAGCAAAGTCATCTTTATACTTCTGTATGTCGATGATATCTTGCTCGCGTCCAATGATTTGACCATGTTGCATGAAGTAAAGTAACTTTTGGCCAAACATTTTGACATGAAGGATTTAGGTGAAGCATCTTGTGTCCTCGGTATACAGATTTATTGAGACAGATCTCAACACACATTGAGTCTCTCGTAAAATCCATACATCGAGCGAGTGCTACAAAGGTTTAATATAGCTTATTGTAGACCTGTTGTAGCACCCATCTTTCACATAGAGAAATTGTCTTTGGCACAGTGTCCAAAGAATGAAGTTGAGAGAGAGGCTATGAGGAATATTCCGTACTCTAGTGTAGTAGGTAGCCTGATGTATACACAGGTGTGCACTAGACCAAGCATTGCATTTGTTGTTAGACTGCTAGGTCGATATCAAGCAAACCTAGGTATGGACCATTGGTATGCAGTCAAACGGGTGTTGAGATATCTGAAGGGTACCAAGGATTATTCATTGACATACAGGAAGGTCAACGATTTGATCCTCACAGGATATACGGACTCGATTTTGTTATGTGTCTAGATGATCGCAAATCCACATCAGGATACATGTTTATGATGGCAAATGGTGCAGTATCGTGGAAGAGTGTCAAGCAAACACTGGTAACTTCCTCTACCATGCATGTAGAGTTTGTTGCATATTATGGAGCTGTTACACAGGCAGTTTGGCTCAGAAACTTGATTTCTGAGTTATCTGTGGTGGATTCGATAGCTATACCTATTACGTTGCATTGTGATAATCTTGTTGCAGTGTTGTTCAGTAACAACAACAAGAATATCACAGGATCTAAGCATTTGGAGGTCAAATATTTGACCATAAAGGAGTTGATTCAGAAGGGTGACGTTGAAGTGGAGCACATCAGAACTGAGAAAATGTTAGCTGATCCCTTGACCAAAGAACTTCGCCCATTAGTGTTTGTTAGACATGTATCCAATATGGGCGTGTTAAAGTCTGTAGACAACATTAGTTAGGGATCATTGTATTTGCTCCTTAATATTTTGCATATTTTAATGTATTATGACATTATGGTTACTTGTTAATGAAAATGATCATTTTCTTTTATTCTCAGTAATAACTATTTTTGTATATAGTCATAATACATAAGGAAGTCTTGAGAATTGTGTTAATCTCAAGCATTTTAAAGGTCATAGGGCATAGGGCATATATAAAGATTAACCTTGTGTCTATTTCATTAAACACATAAAGTTTGTATGGATATCCTTAAAGTTTTATATGACATAGAGGGATATGAGGTTTTGATCCCATAGAGGAGTTCTCTAATGCTGTTCAGCATTCAGTTGACGAACATATTCTCTAATGCTGTTTAGCATCCAGTGAGAGACTACATGATTTCTTTGTTGCAGTTTAGCAGATGTAGTTTAACATAAAGTTAGAGAAATCGAAACCTACAAACGAAGATGATACATTTTAGATCATATAGGTATCATCGTAGTTTGCCACACTTCATTTTCTCGTTCATGTTAGTGAGATATTAGATATTCGTGATTATATTGGACCGGTGTCGCATATGACATATGTGTTTGATATTTTTCGGTATCGAAAACCTGACAGGACAGAATGGAGGACTTTCATTACCTTTGGATCGAATATTTTTTAAAATTGGTACGAATACAGTAGCGTAACTTAACCAAATTTTTAATTGTTTTGAACTTGACAAAACTGCAATTAATAATTGTTCAAGGGGGAGATTGTTAGACATTTTTGCCCTTAAGGTTAAGGGCATTTTTGTCTTTCTTCTTTTAAATAGACAGTTATTAATTGTAATTTTGGTTTTTAATAAATTACCAGTTAAGTTACGTAATTCAATCCAGATAAGGGTAATAAAGTGGCTTAATAAATGATATAAATTAATGGGTCGAAGTTCGGGAGAAAAATGGATCCCTTTCAGTGTGAACCTGGTCCATATCGGCCTTGTGATGGGAAAACCCGATATGAAAGCTGTATAAAAGTTAAGGTCTCCTGCAGTTACTCATGTCATTCATAAGCATAAAGTTCTCTGACCCATTAAGAGAGCTCGTGATTGAAGAAACTGCAGAAAAGCCTAGACCGAAGGACGGTGAACAACTTCCTCAACTGTCCCTGGAGAATCGGTGCTTGTTTGGATGACAAAAACTGCTTTGGAAGTCAGAATGGACCCGAAATCAAGTATTCACCAATTCTTTCATTTTTACCCTTTCTTGTATGATATTGGGTACGTAATAGGGTCTGTTCTACGTATTACACTAGTTTCACAGTCATGACCAATATCAAAATCAGATTGTTCGCTGTTTGTTACAAGATTATCTTAATCATACTCATAATATACTTCAACAATGGTAGTTTAATTCTTAAATGCAGTTGGGCATTGATAATATGCCCTCATCATGGTGTAAACTCAACATTTTTAAGCATCTCATCGACTTGGGAAATTTGTGAAAAATAGATACTACTCGTTATTTCCTTTATCTTCTTACACTCTTGTTAATGCTGGCATGCCAAGTTCATCAAAATTCATATCATTTTTTCTTTTTTCTTTTTCACAATGTATTTGATGTTTTCATATCTTTTAACATCTTACTATAATGAAATACAAAATTTATTAATACCTACGTTACAAATAATTGTAATATTAGTTTTCAACAAAATATATTAAAATCTGCGAGATTGTAAAGCTCTAAAAAAAGTCATTTAGTGCTGATAGTAACACAAAAAGTTCCTAAAAAATTTATAACAATTAACCAAATTTTGTATATGAACATCGGGTATATAATCGAGTTTTGAGATTGAAGTAACAAGGTGATTTCATGTAAGTTGGTTGACATAGCGATGATAACAAAATCTTAACAATAATAATTAAGATCTGTGATTTCAAATTTCTCATGTTCAAACATAATAGATGTTTTGACAAATAGATAACCTTAACCACAAACTTTCCTTTTCCGTACCCTATACATTACAATGTGGATTTCCTAAGTGGAATAGCATTTTGAAGCCCAATACTAACTTAATAGCCAAGTGACAAACAAAAAGATGTAAGATATTGCCAAAGAGGTCGAGCATAAATGCTATCTTTCTACTATACATTAGCTCAATAAATAATATTTTAACATTCTTTACGATAAAGAAAATTCAATCGATAGTTTAGTATCTTCGACTATGATCAAATGTCTAGTTCTAGAGCATAAACAACAAATGGAGGTGATTCTCAAACATTGCATAACCATCAACACTGGAGAACCAACATGTCTCTCAAGGACTTAATAACAACCAATACGAATGTTGCTACATCACTGGAATATTTATTTCTCGCTTCTCATTCCTAAATTGAAGTCTATATAAGCAGATACAAGAACAAGTGCATAAGCAGATACTCGTTCTAATAGCAACCACAGCTGATAGACTAACGAGTTTAGATTCTCTGTGTAATTTTACCCTGTTTAATTCTGTCTAATATTCAAACTGATATTGTTTTAACTATTGGACATAAGTTTAGAGAGTGTTTAACTCTGTCTAATGTCCAAAACGACTTCATTTTAAAAATTAAACAAGGTAAAATTGGAAAGAAAATCTCAACTCTAGACTAAGACGGGAGGTGGTAATACACCAACGAAGACAATATATTCTTTAATTTTTACCGAAAATGTAATTAATATTGTAGATTTTATTGTTACCAAAAAGAATCTTAAAATCATAAATGAAATTTATTATAAAACTCATTGAAATATTATTTACAAATTTCAGGTTTATATGATAAAATAAAAATTAAGATACTAAGTGCAATAATTGAAAAATCCAACATATTTAATCATAAAAATTTTAAATCATCCAATTTTTTAGTTTAAATTTTAACTTTTTAGTTCGATTTATTTTAACAATTTTTGTTAAAAACTAATCAATTTATTAATTAATTGTTTAATTTTTATAAATTAATAAGTTTTATAAACTAAAATAAATCAATTAATTTTTATTTAATAATATTATTTTTAATTAAATTTTAAATTATTGGATAAATAAAGATAATTTCTTTCAATTTTATTTTAAATTTTTTAATTTTATCTAATTTTTAGTCATATTTTAAATCATTAATGAAATTTATTAAACATAATTTACAAATTTCAGGTTTATCCGATAAAATAAAAAATTAAGATACTAAGTGTATTTTTAATAAAAATTAAGGCGGTGTAAAAAGGAAAAAAACATACTTACGCGGCACACAACATACGAACACGGTAGTGCTAGTGCTAGTGCTAGAAGCCCAAAAGAAAGCAATTGACATTTAGGAGCCGAATAGCATTTGAAAAAAGAAGGAAACGCTAACTGGCCTAGCGGAGCAGCACCTATATATTTATCGTTTCCTTAGGGTTGCGTTGTACGAACGCGATGTTGTTTAAGATTTCTTTCCAAGGAGTTGGGCGAACTGAATCCGTCTCATGCGCATGATTTTGGTTGGAAAATGGCCACCGCTTCTCCTGTAAAACAGTCGCCGCTCAATCCCTGCTGTGCTTTGGTAAGTTGGACGTATACATTTAATGATTATAATATTTGTGGTGTTTCTTTGGTTTTAATTTTGTGTGTTGGCTCATTGAGTAGTGGAAGGAGAAGAATGCCAAGTTGCAAGAGGGGCGTAAGGCTTTAAGGCAAGCAATTGATGTGCTTGACCAGCAAGTTCATAAGCTTCAATCGCACAATCTATCACTCACCAAAGGTATTGTTTTTCTTTTCTTCTGCTTTGTGTCATTGCTGTAATAGCATTAAAGGGTTATTGCTGCAATCTAGGTTTGTACAGGAACAGTTCGTTTCATGTTATACGGATAGCTGTATTTTCTTTTCTCTTTTTGGGTGTGGAAATTTTATGTGTTGGTATGTGTTATTTGTAGCTTTTGAAGAAGAGCAAACGCGTGCAGAAGCTGAGAAACAGGAGAAGGAGAAAGAACTAGCCTTGAGAATTCGGTTTGAGAATGAGGTTTCCGCGCTCAAGTCTGAACTCTCCAAGTTGAGGCAAAATGGAACTGCGAATGCAGAGAATGAAACAAGTGAAGTGAATGTTCTACGGTCTTGTGTTTCTGGACTGGAAAAGGAAACTCATCAGCTCAAGGAGCTGCTTGACAAAGAGAAAATAAAGACAGGTTATGAAATAAATAAGGCTGTGGCAGAGAAGAAGAGTGCTGTTGAAGCATGGAAGCAAGTGGAAGCGGAAAAGGCTAGGGTAAATGAAGAGAGTAAACGTGCTGATATTGAAAGAAAGAAGGCTGAGGAGTATCGCCTTCAGTTGGAGGCAATCATTAAAGAAGCTGATGAAACAAAATCAAAGTTGGTTACTCAGGCTACGATGTTTGAGGAGACAAATCGGAAATTAGAGATTGAAAAGAATAAGGTGGCAAAAGAGAGAAAACGTGCTGATTCAGAGAAAGTTAAAGTAGATGAGCAAAGGAAGCTTGTTGAAGCACATAAGAAGAAAGTTATCCAAGAAACATCTCGTGCTGAAAGGCTTTGTCGGCAGCTCAAGGAAGCTCATCAGACTATTGAGGAGATACAAAAGGCTAATGAAGGACGACAACAGGCTGATATTAAAGGGGAGGTGATTAACAATTATCAGCTTCAATTGGAGACATTGAGGAAAGAAGCTGAGGAAGCTAAGTTGAATTTGGTTTCTCAGACTTTGAAGTTTGAGGAGGCAATCATAAAGTTAGAAGCAACAAAGGCTGATGTAGCTAAAGAGAAAGAACATGCTAAGATAGAGAGGGCTAAAATAGAGGAGCAAAGATGTGTGGCAGAGAGGAAGATCATGGAAGAAACATCTCGTGCTGAAGATCTTTCTAGACAGTTGGAAGATGCTAGAAAAATTATTGAGAAAAAACAGAGGGAGACTCAGAAAATGAAGCTTTTAGATAAAGAACTGAAGCTTGAGAAAATGAAATTGAAGCATACCAAACAAGTGGTTAAGCTGGAAAAGAGTCGTCATAACATTTTGCTGCAAGAGCTTTCACGCTTGAAGCTTGATTTTGGTCAAATATCATGTCGCCTGGATTTACTTGATAAATGTTTCTCACCCAGCAATCAAGGTATGAAGTACCTGGAACAGGTCAGTGTCCTCCTCTTAACATGTAGAATCCTCAGGATATAATTTGATTTTTCAAAATTCTTTATCTGTTTTGACGATTGTGTTTGTTTATCATATTGCTTCTTAAAAATAGCTTACAGGTTTGGAGTTTGTTCTATACTTTGCTACCGGTTGATTTTTCTCCAACAAATATGCTTACCTGATGGATCTTTAGTAAAATGATCTGGTGGGTAGAGCAAATATTTGCTCTCAATAATGTTTTAGTTTAAAAATTCGAACCCTTGAATGCAATTCAGTGTAACTAGCATGTATATGCAACAATTCAAAATTTTAATGCTATTTGTAGCTCTGCTGCTTATACTTTCACGCACTTCACTTGACATTTAAAGATATATGTGTATTCCGTATTTCCTCAAAAATGGAAAGATCTTTGCCGCATGTTATGCATTTCTTTGCCTTCGTTTTTTTATCTTCATTATATATATGTTTTTGTTTTTTTACATGAACAAAAATAAGCTACTTCATGCTTAGAGTTTCCTTATTTGATTCTTTAATGTACATGTAGGCTTTGGATTTTACAAATATTCAAAGGTCAAAGTTGATGAGAGAGCATGGTTTTGAACAATTTCAAATTTCACCTCGAACTAAAAGTGAACTTTTGAAACTTGGGTTCTCAGATGGTACTGCCTCTGGTCTCGGGCAAACCTTTGATTCTAGTGATCCAGTTCGGCCTATATGTGGGGCCAGTTGTGTGGATGTGACCTCAGGTATTGATTCTAAATTGCAGCCTCTGCATGGAGGCTCTAACCAAAAATTGTTACAGCGTTCTGCAGTAACTTCAAGTTCAGCATCTTTTTCTGATGCTTCATTGGCCAGATCACAGGAAAGAGGTTCTGTTGCTACTGCATCTGGAACTTTGACAGAAGAGAACTTCAACACTCCCCAAATAATGTCATGTATGTCTGCTGAAGATACTAGGTTACATAAACATGGAAAAATTTCTGTGATGGCTGAAAATAGTGTGAAAAATCCTCATAGTGTCGATGTTGTTAATAAACTAGAAGTACATGGTAGAAAGAGGAAGATGCTTGATGCAATTGAATCTGGTGAGCTTTTACACTTGGAGGAAACAGACTGTGTAAAGCGTGGTATTCAAGATAGTTTAGGTGCTAAGCATCAAAAGTTATCTAAGAAGAGAAAGGAAACTTGTGAAGAGAAAGCAAATTTGAAGTTTGTGATTGACGAATCAGAGAAGACTGGGCATGACTTGAATGAATTCCTTGATGACACAAATGCTTGCAGACAGACTCCCTCTCCTTCCAGTCATCTAACAGGATTACCTTTGACATGCAAAGATAATTTGAGGGATTGTTTTGGATATGAACTTGAAAATATAGCAGGTTTCAAAGATTTAGCTGATGGCGACTATATGAAATTGTTGGAGTTGGATAATCCTGCTGATGAGGAATGTTTTAGGAGAGCAATGGAAATGCCCATGTCCCCCACTCTTCCTTTGATTGCAAATGCTGAAGCATTTGATTTGGATAATTTTGAACCCTTAATAGAAGAAAGCTTCCTTGGAGGAAGGCAAATTGGAAAAGAGATGCCGGTTCCTCCTCACCGCATTGATGTTATTACCACTGAAATTAATTGCAATGATGAGAAACATGCTGTAAGTGGAAATTTCTGTAATGAATTATTGCATGAGGAAGATGGTCCTCTCAATGCTTTTTCTGTAGTAGACTGCAGAAATGGCTTTCATACTGCTGAAAAAGCAGGAAAAGCAACAAATATTCGTACCGAGGATTATGGATTCACTTTCAACACGTCAATTGCATGTAAATCTGATGGTGAAATTCTAGATTTTGCATCTAAAGAAAAACGAGGAACTACTCATGACAGTATTCCGGAGTTCTGTGTGATTTATTCAGATATTGATGATGCTGAAAGCATTTCCAGAATATTTTCTGCTACAAAAGCATGCCTATCTCTCTGCAGTGTGGGTACTCAAACAGTGTCACTGGTGCAAACAATCTTGTTCACTCTTAAAAATGAAGAGAAAGCTTTTCCCAGGTAAGCTTAACAAGTCATGTTGCACTTTTGGTTATCTGTTGGAGTTCCTTCGACCAGCTAGTTAATGGTAATAGAACTATTTATTTGTTTATTTAATCATTTTTCATTGTTTTAGGGAGAAGGCGTGTGCATTTTTCACAACATTCCTGCTGAGCTTTTCTGGATACATGGGAAAATCTGGAGGCCTGCTGAATGGTGATTTTGTTTCTTGTTTAGATTCTTTTGCTGCAGACATACAATCAGGTAGATTTCTGTGTGCATTGCTTTCTTGTTTTGTAACTGTAAAACATAAATGACAATTTTGCACAACTTAATGCAACGCTTGGCGTTGACAATGCTATTTCCTGAAATGCAGTAATGAGTAATGTCGAGGCAAGAAGCTTGTTTGCAGGAGTATGCTGTTTGGATGAACTTCTTGGCCTCATGGAGGATTTCCTCATAAATAGGAGAGTAATTTTCTATGCTGATGAGTCTTCTGAAAAACTGATCGCTTGCAAGTCAGGTTTAGAAGTCCTTCTGGATGGTGTCAACATAAGATTGTCCTCTAAACTAGCTTCAGCTGATCAGTTGGTGGCAGGGAGTATCATATTAGGGTCAATGTGTGCAGCTATTGAAAACATTGGGTTTCTTTGTGCGACTTCTTTCTACCTTCTACAACGGCACAGACAGAGTACTCTTGTCTTAAATATTCTTCACGTTTTTGCTTATCTTGGTGGAGACAATTTTTTCTCGCAAGTGGAGTACAGTTTGACAATGATTGTATTGAAATCAATTGTCATGTTTCAAGAAAGGGAAAATGTGCCAGATGCTTCAGTTTCTCCAGATCTTTGGTGTAACAAATGTCCATTTGGTAAATGTCCTTTCTTGCAGGGTGCAGTTTCTCCAGATGATGCCGTGTTAATTGTTGTGGAAAGGCTACAGTACTATACTCTTTCATATCAGCATCAAATGGAATTGGGCCATTTGTCAAATTCAAGTGGTCTGCACCACAAGAATATGCCCATAGGAAGTTGTGAAGAGGATCATTCTGTTGACAAGGATTATGAAGCATCCTGTAGCTTGAAAAAGTGTCTGATGCTTTCTCTTTGTTCCAATTCTTTGACCAATGAGACCATATGTGATTTTATTGACTGCTTGTCATTGTTGGAGCTGCTTGCATTCAACATGGTATGTTTTTCATCTTATTCCTTCGATGTTAGTCCCAGATTTTGAGTTTACCGCCTTCTCTGGAGTGTGTATTACTTGGTTAAGTTCCTAGAATTTGAGAAGGAATATTGACATTAAGCAACTCTATAATCATAATTTTCTTTATTGGCCACAGAAATTGGTAAGTGAAGGAAAAAGTAGATGAGGCGTTATAACGCACTAATGCTGTGTTTAATTATACTTGTGACTTTCTGAGTATCATATTATAACACACTTAATTTTGACAATGGAAAGAGCAATTTAACCATTTCTATGAACTAGATAATTCTGAAGGTGATGCATTCTTCTGATATTTATCATCTTAACATAATTCCAATAATGTCAATGGTGGGGAGGTCATCCGAATTAATTTGCTTTGGACATATTGTGTTGTAGAATTTCCACTGGGAAAGTGAGGCTGTTTCTTTGTAACTGAAATATTTAGCTTGTCAAAGAAGAAATTATGAAAGTATAATTTGTTTAAAAGATACATTATTATCTGCCTTCTTTTGGTGCAGAAATGGAAGTGGACTTCTGACAAACTCATTCCTAAGATGTTGGAGATGCTGGAGATACCTAAGCTTGGCAACCTTGCTATTGCTGTTGTTATTCATCTTGGGCAGCTTGGGAGGTACGTTTGACATGATTATTTCATTATCTTTGATTTAATTGTTACTGCTTATTGTTTCTATAGTTTCAGAAATACTTTTTGTTGGAAAGCATCCATGTATATATTGCTTTTATTGATCTTATTGATGTTAGAAGCTGGAACATATTCGTCTGCTAGGAAAGGGAGTATAGAACATTGTTTATACTTGGAATTTTATAGATTAGTATAGAAAAAGGATTGCAGCAATCATAGTGCTGGGGTAATATCATTCACAGTTTCTTGTAGTTCAACGAGAAAGTAAATGGTAGTCTGCATGTTACTTGACTTAATTGCGTTTGCTGTTCTAGTGAGAACTATACAATATTTGAGTAAATCGGTTTTTTGCCTGAAACAATTTGCTTGTTAGCAGATAATTCCCTTTTCCTTGGTAATACTGTATCAATCATAATCTGGAATGTTTGTATTAACTTGCTAAAATACAGGCTTGGTGTATCAACATGTGGTTATGAGAATGGAGGAGTTGAGGACTTGAGGTGTAAACTGTCTACTTTTCTTTGGCGAGATGGTACCATTAGGTCAGTTCTTCCTGTTCAGATGGCGACATTGAGTGCCTTGTTGGGGCTTCTGCCTCTTGATTTCGAGAAAGTTATCCACAGTAAGCTGCAGCCCTCAGTGACTGTCTGTCAATCAGTCTATGTTGATCTCATAAGAAAGTGGTTTTGTTTACTAAGTAAGGAGCAACAGTTCTTTTCATTTAGCCTTTTGCAATCTGTTGCTGAAGACAAGTACTGCGATGGTGAATTGGAGCTGAAATTGTCACCAATGGAACCTGATTGAGACACTCCGAAGAGAGAAATTAGTGATAGCTCGTAATTATTAGTCAATACCTTGATGAAAGATCAGAAAAGGTCTAGGAAGTTCTGTGGAGCTTCCCATAAAACTTAATGTTCCGATCCTTTTGTCAGGAAGTTTTTGATATATAGGATCTTTTGAATTTTTGGCTGGAAGATCAAAAAGGAGTGGGTAAAGGAATTTTAGATGTAGCTTTGGCGAAACCCGTGTTTGGGTTTTATGTTCCCGAGCAAATTTTTGTAAATTTAGAGACAAGTAACGTTATTTAGTTTCATAATGTGATTCACTCAAATGCATTTTGTTGGAAGAGATTTGTATCATAGGGCCGTACTGATGCATACTTCTATTCTGCTGCATGTTGACCAGGAAACTATAGCACTGCATTTCTTCAATAGGACAGAGGCTCCATAGTATAATGATTTTTGCTGTCTTTCCTGAATTACTTGTAATCTTTTCTGAGATATTGGTGCTCCAGGTACAGGTCTTGCTTATATCTTTGAAACATAAGAGAATGCACAGAAAGTCTGTGGGGGAACGGTTTTGTCTGCCTTGGCCTTTAGATTTTCTTCGCGCTTCAACTCAGAAATATGTAATAGTTATTTAACGTTCTTTAATTGGTAGACATGCATATTCTGTTTAATATGGATTAGTTCTTGCAACTCAGTAACATGGTTGGTTTTGGTTAGTAGAAAAATTTAGAAGCAGGCTGGTTGTCCCAGGAAAAGTTATATTCAAGTATCTGCATTTGCGTTAAAGTTTCTTTGAAGCAAGTTGACATGGAATACTTTGCTCATCTCTGAAGAAATTTTCAGGATCAACCTTGCTTTTGACTTGTGTCAGCCTCTTGAAATTGCTCTTGAAGTACTTAACACCCCAACCTGCAGCCTTCGGGGAGACTGCGTTATCATGTTTGATGGTGCCCAGGTCAAGATCCTTATAATTAAGATAAGCTGCCCTAGGATACTTGGAAACATACGGTGCCATGTATTGGTAAAGCATTCTAATCCATTTGATATGCCTGTCTGATGAGCTTACGTCGTTCACATCCCATTTTACCATGTACTGTATGTTGTACAAATTACCTTTTCTGTGTGGGAAAGGCACATCGGCTTCAGAAATCTCACTCATCCTACCACCAAAAGGATCAAATAAAATGATCGCAATTTCTTCCTGTAAGATCCTCTTCCACAGACCCTCGAGTGCCCTTTCAGGAATAGGTTGTGTCACAAAGTCGGATTTTGCTTTGAAGCTGGCTTTGTATAGTTGAGTTTTGTCAAGCAAGACCTGCCATGGACTTCCTTTTGGGTATCCAGCAAAATAGATGGCAGAATCTACCCAACCCATTTCACTGCAGTCTTCAGCTTTTAGTCCCAACTCCGGAAATTTCTCATTCATCAATTGTAACAGTTTGTTAGACTGGCCAAGAAAGAGAGAGTTGAAAGAAGCTTGTACTGTTTTGGGGTTTGTGCTGTTTTGTCCTCCCACCTTTTGGATGATGATTCTGATGAATAGATCTTCATGTAGTTTATCTGCAATGTGTTGCCACTTGTGGACTAGCTTGGTGGCACCTTGCTCTAATGTTTTTGAGATGGTAAATACTGTCACAACTTGTGGAACCCGAACCAGCTTGATCTTCCATGAAACGATGACTCCAAAGCTTGCTCCACCACCTCCTCTGATAGCCCAAAAGATGTCCTCTCCCATACCTTTCCTATCCATAATTTTCCCATTGGCACCGATGAAGTAGGCGTCCATGACATTATCTGCTGCAAGCCCATGCTTTCTCAACAAGTTACCAAATCCACCTCCACTAAAGTGGCCACCAATACCCACAGTAGGACATATCCCAGCAGGGAAACCATGGACTGGACTTATCTTGCCAATAGCATGGTAAAGTTGGCCGAGTGTAGCACCGGATTGCACCCACGCAGTTTCTTTATTAATATCAATCTCTATTGCATGAAGATTCATGAAATCGACGATGATGAATGGCGTCATGCACATATACGACTGACCTTCATAGTCATGACCTCCACTCCTCACTCTCACCTGTAAAGTTAGCTTCTTGGAGCAAAAGATGGCAGCTTGTATTTGAGATTGGTGAAATGGTGTAAAGATGAGAGGTGGGTTCAAGATGGATGAGTTCAACCATCTCATGTTCTGTTGGGTGGATTTGAAAAGACTTGAATATAGAGGAGAGTCAGGTGTGAGCATGATTTTGGTGGCATTGGTGAATTGGGTTGACATGCATTGAATGAACTTTTCATGAATTGGACTAGTAGCTCTACCTTCACATGAAGATGATGAAAGAATAAGTAGAGAAATAAGAAACACAAGGATCGGTTTCATTTCTTCTTCTTTCTTCTTTCTCCTCCTTTGCGTCTCTAGGCCAATGAATCAAGTTGGTGAAGTATGTAAGGACGGCTTGTTGAGAAGATGAATTTATTAAAGCGACTCCTCCAAAGAACATTTGGAAATACGGGTTTCCTGATATGCTGGAATGAAGGAGAGGCATCTAATGCAGACTCATACAGACATAAATACATACACATACTGTGTTTTTTCTTTTAACTTTTGTCTGTTGCATGAAAATTTCAATCTCCCTTGACTAAGCCACTTCCTCGTTCGATAAATCCAAGATGAAAAATGTAGGCTTGGCGATAGACTCCAGGTTGAAGCTGAAATATCAAAATTTGGCATAAATTAGTGTTAAAAGTGCCAAGACAAACTTGGGACGGCGAAGTTGTAGTTACACGGCCAAGTTGGGTTCTTGAAGTATAAGCTTCACTGCATCTTTTAAGTAAAACTTATATCATCAAATCAGATCATTTAACTTGCCAATAATGAAGATTTGCTGACTGCTATGTGGGAACCCAACCAGTGGGGGAAAAAAAAAGATTAATAAAGAAATTACAAGAATTGGACGAAAAATAGTGTCAATCCGACCTGCCGGATTCGAACCAGCGACCTAAGGATTAACTGTTTGATAACAACTACAGTCCTCCGCTCTACCAACTGAGCTAAGGTCGGGTGCTATGCACTCCTTGAGTATTGAGACTACTCAACCTTCGACATTTAATGTTGTTTTTAGTCCAAACTTGCTTTGGGCCTTTCCATTGTAAGTTTGTAAAAGGAATAAGATGTTGAGTTCTTCCATGAGATGTTCAGATCAACGTTACAAGGGTAACAAAAGATGAGCCATTAATTAATGTATATATATGTATTCGGTATTAAAAAGAACACTCTCATTTCCTATTAACAACCTAAAATTAATGGAAAAGTAATGCCATGAATGAACAAGAGACCCCAAAGCCTTTGTCACCACGTTAGGGATAATGCCATGAACCCCGAATCCTCCGTCACCAAGTTCGACATAAGTGATAACAAACCCTCCACAACTTATATTTGTTTCAATATTTTATAAAAAAATTTAAATAAGTTTTTATTGTTATCTTTAGTATTACTCTATACTTTAACATTATTAAAATAATACTAATTACATACTAACAATACAAAAATAACACTCTTTGCTTTCTAAATATTATATAAAAGAGATAACAATAAGAGCTTATTTAGATTTTTTTGTGAAATGTTAAAGTAAACATCATATCTTGGACTAATGTTTAAAAAAATCATTTTAATATTAAATCTAAATTATCTAATCATAACACATCATATAGATTTATAATTCATATATTAAAAATTGATAAAGCTTAAACTTAAAAATTTAAGATTCTAATAATACCATTTTAAAATTCTTAAGATATTTACGTAATATAATAGATAACGACAAGAACTAACTTAAGTTTTCTTAAAATTGTTAAGGAACAATCCTTAACTTTTGTAACCCGATGATTGTCTATTGGTTTTCTTTACACTGCCATCCATATTTGTTAGCTTCACCATTCTTTTAGTTCTTCCCTCTTCAATTTACGTGACATTTGATTGAATAAATGTTGAACAAACAACTTTCTTTTATGTATAACGTTGTCACTTTTTTTTATATTGTACATTCATATGTTATGTATTCGGAATGTTACGAATAGTAAAATTGTAATTTGAGATTGAATAAGGTGTGAACTAGTTCAATTTCTTTTAAAAGAAAATAAAAGTAACTTTCTAATATAAATAATCTAAATCAGAACCCTTTCTTTCATTTGAGATGTACTAAAATGACAAAAGGGTAATTGTCATATTGATTCTTTTCATTATGATCGGCCAAAATAGTTCGGTTTGGTTTAAAGCTTAACCTAAAAGGCTTGACAGCCAAATTCCTTCTTTCAAAGTAACATTTTAATTTAACTGACTAAAATAAAATTACTTTAATTTAAAATTTTAAAAATTTAAAATTAAAATAACGATATTTAGTTAATTATAATAAAATGATATTGTTTTTAGACAATCTTGAGTTAAGTTTCAACCATGTGGCTCGAAATCAGTTATTCTTTAGATAGAATTAAGCGACTTTGTAAGATGTCGAGTTAGGTTAGGCAAATGGTCGGCTAGAGCTATTGGCAACCCCACTTTTGACAAAGGAGGAGCAAAAATATTCTAATTGATCAAATTTTGGATAGGAGAAGGGAATTAAGCCTAATAATTGTGATTGCATAGAATTTGCGAATGATGGAGAATCATGAAGTGCAGGTGTGGTAGATACTAAGATAGGTTCATCACTTTGATTCCATAGTTCAATTAAGCAATTGTTTTTTTGGCTTATTACAAGTACTAAACATTTTTTGTTGATTTCGAATTGTTTTGTGGGTTTATGTTAAAAAAATTCCTTGTATTACATCAAAGTTGATATTTTGATGTGAAAAAATTGTAACTATAGGTAAAATCTCGCCTATAACTTTTAGTTACATTTTTATTTCGTCATCTAAAACTCGTCAAAATCTCGTAGCTGAAAATTATAGGCAACATTTTCAGAAATCATCGTTAATAATTTTTGGCTACAGTTTGTTTTCATAGCAAAAGATTATATTTTGAGAGATCATCACCAATAGTTTTGACTATGTTTTCTTTTCGTAGCTAAATACTATTATCTATATTTTCACAATTGTACCCAAAAGTTTTTTGCTACAGTTTTTGAAAAGTAGCCAAATGTTGTGAGTATTGAAGTAATAGGTTCTAATTAAAGTAACTATCACGTAACTTTATCATTTATGACGTAATCACTCAGAAGTTGCATGTTAATCAATTTGTAATCATTAATTAAGACTTCTAAAAATGTAAGAATCTCTCTATTAAAATGTGTCAATATTTCATTAAAAAGTTTTGCATGGAATCTAACAAAACATGCAAATTATACTTTATATTTTGGAATGAAAAACTTAAAGGGTTATAACAAGTTAGACTATCTTTTAGAAAATAATATACATGAATATAAGAAGTTTAGTTTATATGTTACATAAAATTAAATTAAAAATAAGATAATATAATAATTGCTTATTTTAATTTTGGTTAAACCTCCCAGTATTCAGTGCCACATAGACAACCGACTAATCCAGATTTGAACTAGGCAGGATCCTTTTAGGTGGCAAAGTTCTCCCTTACGAGTTTTAAAACGACCTCATTTTTAAGGCTCAAAATTAAGACACAGGTTAATGATGGAAGAGGCTGCCGCTCCACCACAACCCTCGTGGGTTAATTGTATACCTTATTGGTTGTATAAGTATTCATCAAATTTTAAACTGGTAAATGATTATACACAATAATAAATCTGGACTTGACAACCCAATAATGAGATGCTGAAGTATTTTTCAAATAATATCATGTACAATCCAATCAATGCATACTTCTATAATTTTGAATTTTTCAAAATTTTTCTTTAAATAAATAGATAATCGACTTTATTAGAATATGCTAAAATATATTACATCATTTCTTAGTTCATCAAATATTTATTATGAAATCCTCATTTTGATGTTATTATTATGTAAATCAAGACATACTAAAAATAAATTAAATGTGTATTATGTCGAATACAATTTACGAACTTGTTTAATGAAAAAGATGTGAGTAGTCTTGTATTCGTGGACGCCAGTTTTACCATCGAATCACATAATTTTCCTGATCTTCTTTCCCCCTTCACTATCTGCCATTCGTTCATGTGATGGAAATCACAATTACTCTACTAATCTACACTCAGAAACTACAAATACAGAAGAAAGATGAAAAATCAAATAGGAGAAAAAGCGTCTGAAGGTCAAAGAGAGGGAAGCTCTCAGATGTTCTTGTCTGATAGAAACAAAAGACAAGGTTCAAGATACTTACACATGAGGCACACGTGACTAAACTCAAGCATCTGAATTCAATACACAGTCGTTTACAATACAAGTCAGAAGTTTCAATATAAAATGTAGCTTCAAACAAGATAATACGCAGACCAGAAGCAGAAATTTTAGTAACTCACGTGAGAGGCACATGTCACCTGTCGGATTTACGTAGGATCATCCAAGAGACTACTCTTTCAAGACCTATAAAAGATTAGATTACAGGCATTAGAGAAGAAGAAAAAGTGACAATACAGAGACTTCATGATTCACATTGTATTCAATCATCTAAGAGTGTAAGTGATAAACATATGCAGATATATGCAAATCCTTATGCAATCCCAACAGCAAATATTTGATTTCTTTTTAAATGTATTTGATTTTATTGTATCTGATTTTATTTTGTGATTTTCATTATCTTTGTAGATATCACAAACATGTATAAATATAGTGTAAAGTTACCTATGTTAATGCAAGCAATACAATACAATTACACTTTCAATTACTTTCTTTCTTCTGTTCTTTTATGGTATTAGACTCCATACATTAGTCTTATTACCGAGCTACACATTCAAGCCAATAGTCATTTTCTCAAACACCTACTCTCCATATAGAAACAACAGAAACAAACACAAAAACTCACCCCACTCTTCACACCGAAACAACAAATACAAAACATCAATCTTTTTTTCGAACCAGAACAAACACAATTCAATGGTAGATCCCAATTCTCCAACATTACCATTCAATCAGATTACCAACTTTCTAACCACAAAATTGGATAATTCAAATTATCTCATCTAATGCAACTAAATCCATGCAATCCTTGTCACCTCTGATCTCATTGGCTATGTTGATGGATCAGTCACACCACCATCCATCACTCCAGATACTGAACCTTCGGAACATCTCAAGTGGCAAAAATTCGATCGATTGGTCTACTGTTTCCTCACCACCTCACTTTTCACCTCCATTGCCCGCCTTGCCATCGGATGTACCACAGTCTGTGACCTCTGGATTAATCTCGAGCAACATTTCATGCAACAATCGAGCTCCCAACGTCTCTGCTCCGATGAAAACTACACACCATTCAAAAAGGACAAAAATCTATTACTGAATGTCTTGCAACAATCTCGACTACGGCAGATGAGTTAGCAACTATAGGTGATAAAATATTTGATTATGACCTTATCCTTTTTACTTTGAATGGTTTATCTGCAGTTTTTGAATCTTTCATCACGGTGGTGGAGCATCACGAGTCCAACCTCTCCTTCAGTGAACCCAGGGCAAAGCTTTTTATCCACGAGCAGCGTCTCTTATCCTTTCACTCAGCTCCTTTACCGGACACGACCCTCACGACGTTAATTGATGGCCATCACTTCTCTCCATCTCTCTATGGGTGCGGGCACAGTCGAAGTAGAGGAGGAGGGCATCGGTTTAACCCTATGGGTTGATGCATATCTCTTATTCACCTGGGCCCCGACACTTCTCCTTTGGCCCAATTGATTAGGCCCTTGCCTTTCAACCCACATCACCTTATAACACCAGCCCACAAGCTTACTCCATTAATCCCCAGCCCAATTATCATTCTTTCAGGCCCAATCACTCATATAAACCCCCAACCTAATGTCAAATTTGTTAAAAATGGGGCCATATTGCAGCTCATTGTCGGTATAGATACTCAGAATCTCGAAATCGTCCTCTCCACCCTCCACCTGACCATAAACACCTTTCCACTGCTTTTACTGCCTTAAATATCCAAAACATATCAAATCCCTCCACCTTCACCCCTAATACTCTCACCAAATGACTTCCTGACACTAGTGCCACCAATCATATGACACCAGATCCCCACCTTGTTGACTATGAAACTCCATACAGTGGTCCCCATCAAGTGATTGTCGGTAATGGACAAACCCTTCCCATCTCCTCCACTGGTAATGTCACCTTATCCA
>JANIJH010000003.1:55538046-55575936 GCA_024520975.1 Erythroxylum areolatum
AAAGAAATGTTTAAGAGTTGCTAGAGTACTTATTTGTGACACTAAGGAGAGTGAAAAACTCTTTGCAAGTGTTTTAGATACTCTTGTAACCTTGCTTATTTTCTTCATACTAGTTGAAACCACAACGGTGAGAATCTTAGACGTAGATATCATTTACGCTATCGAACCTAGTAATTATGGTATTCTTTAATATTTCTGCAATTCATATCACCTGCAAATATAACATTCTTTATCAGTCTTTAAAGGTTTAAAACAACAATATAACACAAATATCCTAACATTTCACATTTCTACAAACTTACAGTTTCCACTCTTAGGTTCATGTTGATGTATCTATATTTGAAAAAAAAAAAATAGATAGCCTTGTTGAAAACTTGTAAAACGACTGTGTTCAGGCCTAAGTTACTTTAAGCTCCAAGAGGTCAGCGTAAGTTATTGAAGACATCCTCGAATTCCAAAAGCAAGAGAGCAGCTGTGTTGAATTTTACGAGTAAAGCTCCAACTTGGATTTTTTTTTCTTGGTGACATTTCTACATCTGTACTTAATGATTTAATTTACTTTGTCTGGGGACTTACTCCTGCTCTTGTCTTAAATTTTCTGACTCTGGTATGTATTTCAAAGGCTAATTCACAAATTTGCTTCAATTTTAGATATCATTATATCCGAGTTATTGCACCTGATTTTGAAAAGAAAATTAAAGGAAAGAACGATTACAATATTTTAAAAAATCCACTTAGATGAATCTGCTATTTTTTTATAATTTAATAAAAATTTTAATTATAACAAAAGAACCAGTTAACCAAATTATTGATATCTAATAACTAGTGCTTGAAATCTGCATTATAGGGAATCTGACTGCAGAAAGCGAAAGGCTCCCTTGTTAGTATAAATCCGAATTAGCATTGGACGTTTACTATCAGATGCAAGTAGAAGTAGGTGTAGCAACTAATAAAGCTTCCAACATCTTCCAAAACAAGCTAGCCACTGCCCTTGTCCATATTTATAATGACAAAATGTAACTAAAGATTACATCTTCAGCAGCCATGTACCTGCTTATTCCAACTTGTTTATTATTGATATATTGCTAAACAGCTTTCAATTCGAGGTAATGAAGCCTTTATGAATAATAAATGCTTTGTGACCATACCTTGTTCTAGGTTTGAAAGGAATCTTGTGCTAAAAATAAATACAATCGGTACAATGAACCAATCCACTTACATTAAGAATAGTTTCTGAGTTATCCAATTTCAAACTGCTACTAGTAGTAGTGGTCACGGTTGAACGAACCCTTAAATATCTGACATTGTGCTTCTAAGATTAATCATGGTAATGGTTGAATTACTACAAACCAGAAAAAGTTAGATTTCATCTGAACACGTAACCGATATGTTGGAGATAGGCCACAAAATGGTTTGGAAAGTGGCACGTAAGTGCAGGACTCGTAGTCGTAGACTCTGGCAATTGAGGATATTGGGCCATTACTTACACATGTGTGTACCATATCAAGAAGCGTCATGTGCTGTGGTAGGTGATTTGGGTTGAAACATTTGATGTCAACTTTTGGTGGCAACCGACAAGGGTAGATGATGATGATGAAATGAAATTGTTTTTGGTGCTTTTCAGATTCACGACTTAAGGCACTGATTCAGCATGTTTGAGAGGGAAACCAAGTAAAGGCGAGGCTTCGAGCAAAATGCGGCGCAATTTATATTCGCCACTTCGACTGACAAAGCAATGATCTTGCTCTTTTATATTTCTGAATTTGGAAGGGTCTTATACAATATAATAAAGATCCAAATTTAGGACCTCTTAATTCTGCATAAGGGGTGATAAGTGTTAACTAATCTTGAAGTCAGCTGGTGAGTTACTTCTCATATTCATGAAGCAATAGTTATGTTTCTGCTCAAAGCTGAGAAGACAACTGCTAATTCTGCTACTTCGAACTTGGAGCACGTATGTTGCTATTACAAAGATTGACGTTGGCGGGTAATTTACGAAACTGCATATCTAGTTTGTACTTGCCAAATGGGCTTGAGATTTTCAGTGATAGTACTACCACTAATAAACCTGTCATCATCAAGTAAATGATGTCTTTTCCATTCCATCAACCTTGAACTGATTTCATGAGTTCTTCGAAAAAGACTAATCATGCACCGTGTCCTTTAGTTAATGCTGTAATAAACAAAGATCTGCAAATCTCACAAGGAAATTGAGGGTTATTTCCAAGTGAAAGGCACAGGAACAATGGTGCTGAGAGGATCGAAAGAGATTTTTTTCGGTTTAATGAAATTAGTGTTTTAAAAATCGGACCGAATTGATCGGTCGGATCGGAGAATTGGTGAACCAGAATATAAAACGGTTCAGTTTAACCCATATTTTTTGTAAATGATTGACCCGTTTATTTTACGGTCGGATCGGTAAAAACCGTTGAACCGGTGAAAGAAAGAACCGGCCGGTCTATTTAAAATGCCTTGATTTTGATGATTTTAACTTGAATCAATATTATGATTAGTAATCTTTTTTTAATCTTTTTATTGAAATATGACTAGTGAGTTTTGTTATCTTATTTTATGTTGTATTTGGTGAACTTTTAAAAAAGTGTATATTTTGAAGTTTGAAGGTTTAGGTTAAGTTTACAATTAGATAAATAAATAATTAAATAGTATGTTTAAAAATTATTTTATATATAATATATATATAATAAAAATTTATATATTTATTAATTACCGATTCGACCACGATTGAATTCCGATTAAACCATTGATCTTTAAATCAGTTGATCTTTAATTAAATCAGTTGCTTCTCCGATTCAATCATTGGTCTGATTTTTAAAACATTGAATGAAAGAGCGGACTGTCTATTATCGGAGATGCATATTTCATTTAGTAGAACTAAAGAGGGAAAGAAAACACTCATAGAGTGGAGTCTAACAACTACCTCGTATGATACAACCTTGTACTTTCTCTTCAACTTGAACAAACGGAAGGACAAACTAATAAGGCTCTTGTTTTGAATTCCTCTGTTGACATTTTGTGAATATACATATAGAAACGGAGTTTTCAAACCGAAAATCCGACGACAAATTATGAAAGCCTTGATCAATCCAAAATAGATTTGGGGTATCATCCTAAATGTTAGAAACTATCAAACTTAAGGACACATCAAAATTTCCATTCTAGAAACCTAACTGATGAACATACATAGATGAGCAGAACTTGGGGCACAAGAACTTGAAATCCGCTTCAAGGATTTATGATCAAAACCTAATTTCATCTGGGATATATACCCTGAAATTGTATACCTGTTAATACATGGAGTCTGGTAAGTAAACAACTTCACCCTTAATTAGTAAAGAGTTTGTTTCAAAAAAATTGTATACTTAATAATAAGGTTATAAAAAATTGATCCTCTTACTTTTCATAATTTTTGTTATGATTGAATGTATAAGAGAATTGTATGATATTGCTTTTTACTTTTTTTAATTACAGAGTTTTTAATAGGTCAGAAATTTCTTAAGTATACTTGTATTAAATTAATAGGACCAAACTTTCTTATATAAATTTCTATTGGATTAATTCGGTATCACAAGTTTAACAAACCTCTATATATAGCCAACACTGATATAAGTTCTATAATCCAAATTAGATTTCGAAATTCGTTTACTTTTCAATATTAGTTACAATCAGTTTTAGTTTTGATTCTCCTCCTTAAACAATATTAATTATTACTAGTTTTAAAAATAAAATATTTTAATTTATAAAATATTTAATAAGAAAATTTTGTCAATGCATCTTTTAGAATTCAATATCCACCATTAAGTTCAATAAGATTTTTGGTACCAAAAAAGTACTAAATGACATATACAACACAATTTCAATACAATCATGCACACCTAATAACGTCACTGATATCAACAAAAAAATGGAAGTATGACAATACCCAAAGTTAATTTTATGATATGATTTCTCTCAATTTATACTAAATTATAATAACGAAATTCTTTATAGGATAAATATCTTATATATCTAAAAAATACTCGTTTGTGCTTTGAAATACTCTCATGTGTCAGGAGAAATAATAAATAGCCTAATACCAACTTTAAATATGCTTGTAGACTTAAATGTTTAAAATTGAAACAAAATTTAAGGCCTTACATCTTTTTGACATCTCATTAATAAACCATATAAAGAAATGACAATTCTTATGACTGAATTGTAATAATGATCATCATACAACAAACTAATGTAATTGAAATACATCGATTCAAATATTGAAATTGGAACAAATATAAAATTAACATAACTAATAGTGTTAGAAGAATCTAACACACCCATATTACTAACATATCCCTATACATAATAGGGTGCAATTAATATATACAGTTTCCTAATATGATTTACTACAATACCACTTTTTAGTAAAAAATTTTTAATAGTTATTTAACTTTCAATTGTTTAAGATTTTGTGATATTATTATTGTTATTATTAAACTATATATTAAAATTATTATCAGAACATAAGTATATGGTTCTAACAATTGAATTAACCACAAGTAAGTCTCCACTAAGATTCTTTAATCATATAGCTTGTGATGTAGTTCTATGACACACGTTACAAACTCAACATGCATAGTAGAAGCAACAAGTAGTTTTTTGATACTTTCCTGAGATACAACACTATTTATTAGCATAAAGATATACCCTAATTTAGACTTTATGTCATTTGAAAACATAATAAACTTTGAATCAATATAAATTAGGTTTTCGACCTCTCTGTATAAAAAAAGTAACCTTTAGTCTCCTTTAAATGCCTCAAAACTCGTTTGACTACATTTTAATGATTTAAACTTGAGTTGGATAAATATATTCCTAAAAGTTCAATTATGAATTCAATATCCAACATAGAGCACAATTGTGCATAGATTGAGCTGTCTTTTATATTGATATATGAAATACCCTTCATGCCCTATCTCTCAACTTCATTCTTTAAATATTGCTCCAAAAATAATATTTTTCATGAGAAATTGTTACTATAGAATGTTTACAAGCATTCATATTAAACTTTTACAACATAAGCTCTAAGTATGTCCGATAGATACCTAACAAATTTTGAGACATGTTCAGTAAATATGAATACCTAGGATGAAAAATATTTTTCCAAGGTCCTTTATGTAAGAATGCTAAACAATAATTGCTTAATCCCATACAATATAAATTATTTAATGCAACTAAGAAATCATTACATAAAGAAGTAGAAAGATGCCCTTACTTCTCTTAACCTTGTAATACAACTATCACTTAAAACTTTGTTTTTCATGAAGACCAAATCAAAGTTAAGATACCATTGATAAAAACCTTGCTTTAGTCCATAAATAGGATTGTTTAATTTGCAAACTAGATGACACTTTCCATCTTCCTCGAACCTTTAGGTTGCTCTACATAAACCTTTTCATAAAGGCCTACGTTAAGGAAAGATGTTTTAGAATCAATATAATAAAACTTCATATGAAAATAATGTATTAATGTCATAATCAATTTAAAAATATTTTTTAAGACAATAGAGAGAAAGTGACATTAAACTCTATTTTGTATGAGTCCTTTTGCAACTAACCCTATCTTAATTCATTCAATCTTTCCTTTGTAATCTCTTTTAGTCACATAAACTTAAACTTACAACCTTTAGATAATCTCATAAGCTTGCATATCTTATTATGCTTTATAGACTACATTTCATCTCTCATTGTGTCCATAACATATATGATTGAAGACTAAAGTGGGTGTATGAGACAATAGTATTGTGCGCATCACTATTTTATAATGATTGGGAAAGACTTGCTTCATCAAACACATCATTCTTTAAGAATTTTAGTTGTCCATGATTCTATAATTTTAGAACCTCCTTTTTATAATAAAATTTATATCCTTTAGAATGATCTAAGTATCTTAGAAAATAGTAACAAGTAAATTAAGTATGTAGTTTATTTTCAAAAGGATTATATAGACTTACTATAAAATGGAAACCTTAAATGTGAAGGCGATTTAAACTAGATTTCCATCCATACATGTCAATAAGCATTTTTGGTATTGATTTGGTTTGGATTCTATTAAGGATCCAATTGGCTGTTTTAATGACTTCTTCTCATTTTGAAAGGTTAATCCTACTTTATATACGCCTTATAATATCCTTAAGGGTGAAATTTTATATTTCAGCTATAATTTTGTTTATAACTAATTGACAAAATAAACCAAGTCACCATGCCACAACCTTCTAACTATTTGATGAGCGATCATTTTTCTTATTATGAAACTCTATTTAGCCATAATGCTCCCGTACGTGGCTAAATCTAACTACTTTTATTGACATTTTCTATTGAATCTAAACTTTAGTCTTAAAAATCTTAAACTTGTTAGGAGGTTCAAACTTTTTCTTCATTAATAACAAATAACCATAATGAAAATAATCATTAATGAAAGTTATGAAGTATCTTGAATTGCAAATTAATTCTGTATAAGGTCCTAAAATTTTAGTACAAGTTCTTAAAATAAAAATTGACCTTTTTTATTTGTTTTAGTCAATTTATCCCTACAACATTTACTAAATGTTTTCAAGTCACTAAAGTCAGAAGGATATTATCCTTTATCAACCTTCAAATATCTTAAGAGATGTGACATAATCTTTTATACTATAATATGAAAACGTTTCTTAATTAAGGGTGTCTTGGTAACAATTTTCTTAATATTGTATAAAGTAGTTTAGACACCATCAAAATATAAACAAATTCTATGTAAACTATATGATAAAAAGGCCAAGCCAATATACTTTGAATCAAAAAGTAACTTAACATTTAAATTTTTTAATTAAAACTGAATCTTTTATATCCAAAAATAGATAGTGAAGTCAAAGTATAAAAAAAAGGTACATAAAATGTGTTCCTTAAAATAAGTCTAACTATTAAATCTAAAGTTCAGACTAACTAATCTTACAAATTCTGCATAATATGTGATTAAAAGATCTGAATCTACCCACTATGATTGCATATATCTTTAAGATAGAGGCAAACCTCAACAATATGCCTCTACGTGCATCTCTAAATTTCATACAAGGCAAACACATATTAGCATAATTATCGTACATAAAATCAAAAGACATTTTTCAAATACACAAGTAAAGAAATTCATAAATTAATTAAGAAGTTCATCAGAGAAACATCTTTATGTCATCCTCACACGCAAACTTTATAAGATGCGAAAATTTGTTTATACATATTAATTATTGTATTAAAATGCTTAATTATAAAATTAATAACCTCTTTTACGAATATTTCTCAACAAGCAATAAGCAGGCATATATAATCTTTAGAATATTTGATGAGATTGTAAAACGTAACATATTGTTCACTTTAAGATAATTGCATGTCAAATAATGAAATTATGGATTTAATAAAATATTAGGATCTAAAAGTTGATTTTAGTACCTAAATTCAAATTTTATAGAGTTAAAACTTGGATTATTAAGTTTAAAAGGCCTCAATTGATCTAATTAAAAACTTTAGAAATTTCTTCCATATCAAACTGGTGCACCCTTTATCAAAAAATTGAAGAAAACCACAATCACTTGTTTTTTCAATGTACGTAAGTTTGTTAAATCTAGATAAATGTCAATTATGCACAGATGTTAGACTTAAGTCTACTCTTTTTTCCCTCGTCAAAGCCATTTGGGGTAAAAGAAACTCTCTTATCTTTCAGAATCAACAATCAACTAAGGAGTTGTTTCAACTTTTAATAGAACCTGATCCAACAAATCCGATTTTATCTCAACATTCACAAGAATATATTAGAAAATCATGAATATTAGGGGAGAATGTAGAATATTTAATTATTTCAATGTCTAAGAAGGCTGCTATTTTGCTATTTTGATTCTTAACTAATGTATGTTAATTAACAACACAATTATGTATTCTCTCGTGAGCTTGTAAACTTTTGTTTGCATTGAATAGCCAAATTCTCTATATTTTCTCAAAAAAGGAAAAAGAAATTAGGAAGAAAAAGGTAAGTAAAGAACTGACAGGCGCGTGCACCTGGGTTTTCATTGTGACACGTGCATCCCTTGATCTCTACACTGGGGCGTTTTCGTCCTCCTTGTGTTTCCGCCGACGACTTATTGCCTTAATGGAAAGCGCCAGGTTTGTTCATGTGATGGTGCTATTTGCACCATTGAGGGTCCAACCGAAAACTTTGCTTAAAATTTTTCTTTTGCCAACACTAAAAGAAACTAAAGGAGAACAGCAGCGATAGCAATAACTTTCCACACCAACACATCAAGACACATACTTTCATAAGGACGAGAGATAGAAAACAAAGCAACAAAACCTCATGTGCTTTAAATTTTGACAGCAAAAATTACTATATTTTCTTTATAACTCAGACTCACACAACTACTTTTCGTATTTCTAATTAGATTTCATACGTTTGATTAGATTTTACTTTATTAGATATCATACATTTTCTTAACCTTAATAAAATATTTAGTTTTAAAACTCACAATTATTATTAACTCAATTAAGAAAATTTGCAACAGAAGACACGGATTCTGGCCTTCTGCGAACTGTATGTATGAAAACAAGCACGTAATGCTAAATTCAGAGTAGTATTTAAAGCTTCTAGTGGGTCTTTTAACAGAAAAGCCCTACTGGTACAGTAATATTTAGGTGGAAGAAGTAGCCATTCTTTCTCAGGATCACATATCAGGAATTACATAAGCTTGACGTTATGCTAAAATTTTCAGCAGTTCAGGACCTATCTTTCTAAAAGTTGACGTTGTGCACGTAAGCCTAGGCGTTGAGTTTGGATTACATGGAACAAATACTTGATTAACAGCGCTTGCAGGTGAGTCTTGGCCTGTTATAATTTGATGCTGACACCTATTTGGCTATCACAAAAGGACATGGGTTGATGGTGCCATGTAGTCCTTTTCCATTCATGTTAATTAAGCCATTAGGGACACTCTTTGTTTACTCTTTAACAAGCCAAATCAGTTGTTTGCAAGCTTTACCCCTTTTGATTCTTTTCATGGCTGTAGCCTTTTTATTAAAGTTTCTCCCATCTTGACTCTACAGTCTGAAATGGAAGATTGAATATTTCTTGCAAGTCACATTTATATAATGCTTCGAAGCAGACCCGGCAGAGAAAAAAGGATCTTCATAATCTTGGCAACTAATCTTTCTGTCCTTTCATGTATGTCTCTTGTTTTCCTTTGAAGACTAATATCACCATTTTACACTCCAAAGCTAAAGCCTATGCCTTTTTCCTTTTAGTTTATATGTTTTCTCCAACTAACTTCCAGATAATATTTCTTTGGTGCAACAAACTTGAGAACAATTTTAATAATTGCGGGAGAAACCATAAAGGAACTTGCGAAATACATGTAGGAGCTTAATTTGTGGCAACTTGAGATGGTAGTTGATGGGAGGTACGCAGGAAAGGGAAAGGAAAGATCGACCGACCGATCTTTAAGTTTGTGCCTCTTCACATGTCGTTCAAAGGACAGAACTGGACATTGGCTAGTGCATCAGTTGACTTGACTGGTCCCATTTCAACTACTGCCTTCTCAAACTTTTCCCTTCAGGAGCATTCCCTTCGGGTCACGTCTTTTCGCGCAACAGGATAACATTATATCAGGCTGTAATGAAGATACTTATCGTGAATCACGTCTTCAATTTTATACGCACAGGAGATGTATGATTTGATAAATTCTGAATATCTTTTTAAAGTTGATTAAGGAAATAAAAATTACTAATGTTCCTTCTCTTACAATTGCTTTGACGTTATCTTGTTTCTTCTGTAAATAGTTTTGGTAAGAAGCTTGTTACTAGAGACGTGATTGGATCAAAAATATGCAGATTGCCCTGTTCTGACGTTAGGATTAGCTCAATACAGAGTCATCAGCTTATAATCCCACTTCTATAAAGAGAACTCCGTAACTCAAATTCTTCAACACATACCAAATCAAAACGGAGAAAACATGGCTTCTAAAATTTCCCTTCTTCCCATTCTCCTACTTCTCCTATCTCCTTTGGTACAATCATTTCGACTCAAAGACAGCTTCCTCCAATGTCTCTCCTCCAGTTCTAAGTTCTCCCCTTCTATTGCTTCAGACATTTACACCCCAGATAATTCTTCGTTCTCTTCTGTCTTAGAGTCTACTGCACAAAACCTTAGATATTTGTTGCCTTCTGTAACAAAGCCGGCGTTTATCTTTACTCCTATGTTTGAATCCCACGTACAAGCTGCTGTTGTTTGCGCAAAACAGCTTGGAATTCATCTGAGAGTCCGTAGTGGAGGCCATGACTATGAGGGTGTCTCTTATGCTTCTGAAACTGAAACAACTTTTGTTATTCTTGACCTTTCCAAGCTTCGGTCCGTTAATGTCGATATTGATGAGGGCACTGCTTGGGCTCAAGCTGGTGCCACTGTCGGTGAAGTTTACTACAGAATTTATGAGAAGAGCAACGTTCATGGTTTCCCAATGGGTCTCTGTACCAGCTTGGGAGTTGGCGGGCACATTACAGGCGGTGCATATGGTTCCATGATGAGAAAATATGGTCTTGGTGCTGATAATGTCATTGACGCTCGTATAGTTAATGCCAATGGCACTGTTCTTGATCGAGAAGCCATGGGTGAGGACTTCTTTTGGGCGATTAGAGGAGGTGGAGGAGGTAGCTTCTGCGTGATTCTTGCTTGGAAAATTAAGTTGGTCCCTGTGCCACCGACAGTCACCGTTTTTACAGTTACAAAGACATTAGAGCAAGGTGCCACTAAACTGCTCTACAGATGGCAGCAGGTTGCTGATAAACTTGACGAGGATCTGTTCATTAGGGTCATAATTACTACTGCTGGAAGTGGAGCTCAAAGAACTGTGACAACGTCCTACAATGCCTTGTTTCTTGGTGATTCTAAGAGGCTCCTCCAAGTCATGAAAACCAGCTTCCCTGAACTGGGTCTAACACCAAAGGATTGTATCGAAACAACTTGGATCTATTCTGTATTGTACATTGCTGGTTACCCTAGCAATGCGTCTGCAGAAGTTCTGCTTCAGGGGAAATCTCTATTCAAGAATTATTTTAAGGCCAAGTCAGATTTTGTCAAGGAACCAATACCTGAATCAGGGCTTGAGGGGCTATGGCAAAGGGTGCTACAGGAGGAAATTCCTTTGATGATATGGAATCCTTATGGTGGAATGATGGCCAAAATTTCCGAGTCTGCAATTCCTTTCCCTCACAGAAAAGGTGTTTTGTACAAAATCCAGTACGTGACGACTTGGCAGGATGGAGAAAAGAACATGGCAAAACATATGGATTGGATGAGGAAGTTGTACAACTATATGGCACCATATGCCTCCATGTTCCCAAGAACGGCGTACGTCAACTACAGGGACTTGGACTTAGGCATGAACAAGAACACTAACACAAGCTTCATAGAAGCTACTGTTTGGGGTGCCAAGTACTTCAAGGATAACTTCAACAGGCTAGTGCAAGTGAAAACCAAGGTAGACCCTGACAACTTCTTCAGGCACGAACAGAGTATCCCACCACTTCCCCGTTCTACGAAAAGAAAAGGAAGAGGAGTTGGGCAGTGGTAGATAGGCAGGAGTGCCATATTCAATATCTCTGATAGACAAGGTATTGTCAATTCTTAAATAGTAGTTTAACTAAGGAAGCAGAAATAATTATCTACGTAAGGGTCTGAAATTCACATTGAAGCTATGAATTTGTTTCTTGGACAGAATGCTTGTGTTGTCCTACAGTTTAAAAAGCAGTTCTAATGGTTTGTGTCTCAAATTTGTGCTCCTGCTCTTAGCTTTTTATGTTTCTTTAGGTTGTTATGACTGAATAGTTTGATCTATGTAAACGGGAATTTGTTTCCCTTTCAAAATTAAAGAAGAAGTGCTCTGGCTTTTCGCTCATATTTCTAGATATCAGAAGGAAAAGTCTGTTAAAAGAAGCTGAACTTTCAAACCTGTGCACCCTTTTTAGTCTATTTCACTGGCCTCAGAAAATGGAAAGGAACATGCTCTTGTATGTCAACCTCTACAAGATGATTAACTCTCAATCACAACCATTATTAGTGCAATAATGTCTTGACTTGATGATTTAGTCAAGTTGCCTCCCCTGTTTCGCCAAGTATACTGTTCTTCCAAGCGCACTTTAACCTGCTCCGGCAATCTGGGCTTCATCTTTACTTACTTTCAAAGCGAAGAAAAAAAAAACGGTGATTATGGAAGTTAGGGGCTTGTGGTTCAACCACGGCCCACAGGTTACCTCTACTTTGTCTTAAAAATTGATTTTAGGGCCTTCTTAGTTGCGAAAATCAAGTTCTGAATTATGGAGAAGGGTTCCTCCTTAGTGCTATTAAATCCAAAGCTTCTTATCCTTTATTAGAATTTTTAATATGGATAAAGTGTAGAATCCATTAATAAGAATTGAGTTTTAGTTAATCATTATCAAAATAACTAAAATTAGGCATTTGAATAGTTGACCCCTACCACTTATAAGTTCTTTAACATTTTCATATTTAATCAATATGAGATACTTTAACACTCCCCCTCAAGTGTAACCGAGACTGAACATCTAATTGTTACTTAAAATAAATGCGGTGATAATCGGACTGGGCTGAGATTGGACATCTAAACGGATAACCAGAAAATTAATAATCTAGACCAAACTTGCTCTAATACCATATTAGAACTTTTAATATAGGTATAGTGTATAGTTCATTAATAAGAATTGGACTTGGGTCAACCATTGCCAAAATGACTAGAACTAGTCATTTGGATAATTGACCCTTACTACTGTTAAACTCTTTAACATTGTCATGTTTAGTCAATAAGAGATATTCTAACACTCCCCCTCAAGTACAATTGGGACAGGATATTTAGTTGTCACGTGAAATAAACTCAGTGGTAAATGAACAAAGCCGCGAAGACTAGACATTCAGACGAATAATCGGAAAATTAATAATCTCGACCAAACTGGCTCTGATACCATATTATAATTTTTAATATGGGTAGAGTATAAAGTCCACTAACAAAAATTAGACTTGGATCAACCATTATTAAAATGACTAGTTCTAGTCATTTTTACAATGGGTCGAGAACCCGCTCTAATATCATTTGTAACAACCTAGATCACCCGCCCACAGATATTGTCCACTTTGAGTTGCCTATCGGGCCAAGGCACTCAAGGTTTTGCTCTTCTCACACCTGAGAAAACGTGCTATAGGGAAGAGGTATCTGTACCCCTCCTCTTCAATTTATGTGAGATTTCACAACTAGAACCAGTGTGTATCCATCCTTGAATAGCTACAGATTTGTGCGGTTCTATTACATTTACAATAAAGTTAAACTAAGGAGCAAGCATTGTAATAAGACGGGGGTTGGAAGTCCACAAAACAAAGGATAAACAATGAAGTAAATGGTGTTGCAGAGAATTAAGAGAACTTGAGATTAAAACATAAAGTTTAAAGTGTTCTAGGAGTGTTGGACAGTTTTCTTAAAGTGTTATTTGCTCCCACTATACTTGCAAACCAGGTTAAAGGAAAATTACTTTTAGGACACAAAGAACACAAGAACATTCAAGTTGCAAGAGTATGAATGTTCTTCAAGAATTATGAATGCAGAGATTGTGTTGGTAAAAGTTGTTAAAAACGAAACATATTTTTAATCTTGACTAAAACTCATGTATATATATAGTTTTCATAATAACTATGTTTGTTCACTATCAATCACAACTTTTGAAAAGGAAGCAACCCTTCAAAAAAGTCATGTATGTTCATTATAAGTCACAACTCTTAGAAAGGAAGCAGCTCTTCAGAACTTGCTAGCTTAACGGGTTAGGAACTGACTCTATTAGCATTTGTAACAACCCATACCACCCGCCCACATATATTGTTCTCTTTGGGTTGCCCATCAAGCTAAGGCCCTCATGGTTTTACTCTTCCTGCACCCGAGAAAATGCATTTATAGGGTAGAGATATCTATACTCTTATATGACGTACTTCATTCTCCTCTCTAATCAATGGGGGATCTCACAACTGAACCAGTGCGTATCTGTCCCTGAATAGCTACAAATTTGAGCGGTTCTATTACATTTACAATAAAGTTAAACTAGGGAGCAAGCATTGTAATAGAAACAGGGTTAGAAGTCCACAAAACAAAGGATAAACAAGGAAGTAGATGGTGTTGCAGAGAATTGAGAGAACTTGAGATCAAAGCACAAAGTTTAAAGTGTTCTAGGCGTGTTAGACCCTTTCTTTAAAATATTATTTGCCCACACTATACTTGCAAACCAAGTTAAAGGTAAATTAATTCTAGGATACAAAGAACACAAGAACATTCAAGTTGTAAGAGTATGAATGTTTTTTAAGAATTATGAATGTAGAGATTGTGTTGGTAAAAGTTGTTAAAAACAAAACATTTTTAATCTTAACTAAAACTTATGTATATTTAGAGTTGTCATAACAGTTATGTCTGTTCACTACTAGTCACAACCTTTGGAAAGGAAGCAACCCTTCAGAATAGTCACATCTGTTCACTATAAGTCACAACTCTTAGAAAGGAATTAACCTTTCAGAACAGTCACATCTGTTCACTATAAGTCATAACTTTTGGAAATGAAACAACCCTTAAGAACAATCACGTCTGTTCACTACAAGTCATAACTCTTGGAAAGGTTCACAACTTTTGGAAGGGAAGCAATCTTTTAGAACAATCACGTCTGTTCACTATAAGTCACAACCCTTATAAAGGAAGCAACCATTTAGAACAGTCACGTCTATTCACTATAAGTCATAACTTTTGGAAAGGAAACAACCCTTCAGAACAGTCACATCTATTCACTACAAGTTATAACTCTTGGAAAAAAGTAATCCTTCAGAATATTCACGTCTGTTCACTGTAAGTCACAACTCTTAGAAAGGAAACAACCCTTCACTTCCAAGCTTGACTTTAACTACTTATATCACAAAGTAATTTCTAACAATCCCCTACTTACTTTGTGACATAAGAAAAAATACAACACAAACAAGAAATCATGCCTCAAGGAAGGTAGCTTTCACTTTAAAACATCCTATAGTATAAACTTATCATAAAATCCAATATTGCTTAAACCATCATTCATAAAGGTTCAGACAGGTTGCACACATGAACCGTTTTACCATTCAATTAATTCACATTACAATTTTAGCACCATTATCGGCTATGTGCTCATCCTAGTTCATGATCATATACAAGAGATTACTTTAAAATATTGTTAGAAGCGGCACCACTTCTAATGATTATATAGGTGAAAAGTATTCTAGTTATGATTACATAACTATAAACAAGCACTCAAGAATAATTTCATTAAGAGATTTCTCTCAACCTTATCACTTAAGAGTAACAAATTGCAGCACTAATTACTTGGAATGGTTTACACAATCTTAGTGCTCACAACCATTAAACAGCTTTTTATTACCCTTTAAACCTTACAATCTAAGAGTAATACTAGAAGAAAGTTGAGTTACCATTGTTAGTGATTTTTGATTAAAAGGTTTTAATCCCATTTATGATGTCGTCAAACTAACTAAATCTCTTACAAGAGATTTAGTAAACGAATCTATTAAATTGTTATATGTCCTTACATAAACAATTTTTAGCATTTCTTTAATAAATGCATATCTTAAGCTCATATGTCTAGATTTACTATTGAACATTTTGTTCAATGCTTTAAACATAGTAGATTCACTATCACAATATAAGGTTATTGCAAGCATGGGACGAGGCCAAAGATCTATATCCAATAGCAAATCCCTTAGCCACTCAACCTCCTTACAAATAAAATATAGAGCTATAAATTTAGCTTTTATGGTAGAGTGAGTAATCACTGTTTGGTTCTTCAAAGCCTAAGAAACAGCTCCACCACTAAGCAAGAATACCCAACCATTTATTGGTTTTTGGTCACTAATGCTAGTAATCCAACTAGCATATGAAAATCCTTCAAGAACATTTGGAAAGTTATTATAAATAATCCAAAATCTTTTGTCTTCTTAAGATATCCCAGCACTATTTTAATAGCTTGCCAATGTTCTTGACTAGGACTTTTATTGTATCTAGCTGCTCTATACATTGAGTATGAGATATCCAATCTAGCGCAACCCATTGCATACATTAGACTTCCAATTATACTAGCATATTCAAGTTGTGCAATTGGACTATTTCCATTCTCGTGCAACTTAAAGTTAGGATCAAAAGGAGTACTTGCCTCTTTCACATTCAAATGCTGATATTTTTTCAGGATTTCCTCAGTATAATATGATTGAGAGAGTGAAACACCCCCTCCCACTATGTTTCTTAACTTTAATGCCTAAGATAATATATACTTCACTGAGATCCTTCATATTGAATTTAGAAGAAAGATACTTCTTACTTTCAACCACACCTTTACATGTAGGACTAATAATGAGCATGCCATCTATATAGAGACAAATGATCACTCTATACTCTTCATTGAATTTATAATAAATGCACTTATCAACATTATTATATCTAAATCCATATGAGAGTAAAACATATTCAAATTTCTCATGCCATTGTTTAGGTGCCTGTTTTAAGCCATATAATGACTTGACTAGCTTATATACTTTCTTTACATTTCCTAGTAGCATAAAGCCTTCTGGTTGTTCCATATACAATTATTCATCTAAATAATCATTTAATAATGTTGTCTTTACATCCATTTGGTGTACATGAAGGCTATAGATCGAAACTAAAGCCAAAAGTAATCTTACTGACATAATTCTGGCAACCGGTGCATATGTGTCAAAGTAATCGATTCCTTCTTTTTGCCTAAAACTTTAGCTACTAGCCTTGCTTTATAAGTTAGAATAGTACCATCTGTGGCATATTTCCTTCAAAATACCCACTTACAACTAATTGGTTTGGACTTGTGAGGTAAATCAACTAAAACCCAAGTATTATTAGACAATATTGAGTCTATTTCATCATTTACCGCTTCTCTCCAAAATGCCATATCCCTTAATTTCATTGCTTCACTAAACGTTTTAGGATCTTCCTCTACATTTAATAAAACGTGAATTTTATTTAGTAGAGTATCCCTATTTCCTTCAACTAAGAAAATAATAGATTGTGAAGAAATAAAATTTAACGGCAGATATTTTTCCTTCCTTTGATGTTGACTCCTCCTAGGTTCATTTGGAGGGTTTACACTAAGTATTTTTAACGCACTTGAGAGTTCAACACTTGGGGAAGGGGTAGGTCTACTTAATGCATCCTTATTTACTATTGAGTCTTTAAGAAATAAATTCTCAAAGAACTCAACATCCTTTGATCCTACAATCACATTAGAGTCAGCTTCTAGTAGCCTGTAAGTTTTAGAATTTTCTGCATAGCCCACAAACACTTTTAAATGCTTTTGGTCCCAACTTTGTTTTTGTTGTCAGGGACTCTATAGTTAAGCTATACAACCCCAAACTTTCAAATATATAACAAGTTTGGCTTCCTTCCTTTCCATACTTCATATAGAGACAATTTAGTCTTTAAGAATAAAATTCAATTATGCAAATGACATGTAACCAACAAAGTCTCACCTCATAAGTTTTGGCAAACCCGAACTCAGGTTCGATCTAGGGTCATTGGGGCCTCCTAAAAAGATCTACTAAATTCAAGGCGGCGATTTAAATCAAGATATTTCCAGTACCCCTATGTCAAATTCTAAAATCGAATTTGGTGGTTAAACTCTACTGCGGTGAAGATACTGTAGGGGAGGTCATGCGGAAAAATAGCTCGACGCCAGGATGATAAAAAGCTTAACACCCCTCATTCTTATTACTCTTTCAATTTTTTTTAGAGAAAATCCAAAGTACGTTAAAAGGGCGAATATTAGTATAGAATTAACCATGTCTTGCAAAGTTCTATTTTTCCTTCCGCCAAACCATTTTGTTGGAGAGTATATGGTGGATTAATTTAGTGTATACTACCATTTTATTCACAAAATTTTGATAACTCATTAGAGAAGTATTCTCCTCCTCTATCACTTCTCATTTTTACTTAATTGATTTTCAATAAGAGACTATATGTTTTAAATATATTAAATGCTTCATCCTTGGTTTTCATCAAATAAACATGCACAAATCTAGAGTAATCATCAATGAAACTAATGAAGTATTTGTTACCACCTATTGTTAAAAAACCATTAAATTCACATATATCACTAAATCAAGCAATTTTGTATGTCTTTCAACTTTAGGATAAGGAAGTTTGGTTATCTTTGCTTGTATGCATGTTTCACATTTCTTATTCACTTGGGCATTATAAGAGATTAGTCCATTTTTAGACATATAAAAAATCACTTTATGACTAATATTTCCTAATCTACTATGCCATAAAGAATAAGAAACATCAACCAAATAAAGAGAAACATCATTCACTTTATTAAGACTAAGCTTAAACATGCCATTACAAGGATATCCTTTTCCTACAAAAATATCATTCTTAGACAAGATTACTCTATGTGACTCAAGTATAGCCTTCAAGTCCTTTTTGTTTAGGATATCCACAGAAACAAGGTTCTTGATTACATCCGAAACATGAAGAACACTAGTGAGCACTAACTTTTTGTTGGAAGTGAATAGCAAATGCACATCTCCCTTTCCATGCACCTTAGCTTTCACACCATTGGCCATGGCCACTTCATGTCCTTCAAGAACTTCATAGTTCTTGAATTGATCCTTGTTATTGCACATATGAATTGCTGCACTGGGATCATACCCTAATCCTTAGAAGGAATTGATGTTGTGATGTGAAATTCCATCACAGTATCAAGATCCAAGGTTGCCACAATTTTCACACATTCGTAAAGAAGGTTAGCACTAGGAACATTGTTTCCTTCTTGCTTTTTGTTGGATCTACAGTCGGCCTTGTAGGGCCCTTTCTTTCCACAATTGTAGCAAACCCAATTCTTTTTCTTGTCTTTAACATTAGCATTTTTAAGTTTCTTCCTTTTAGAATTGTTGGATTTCTTCTCATCCACTAAATTCACTTTTGGATCTCCTTCCACTTCTTTTCTTTGAAGAATTCTTGCACCTTCTTCAATTTGAAATGTTTCAAAACATTATTGATAGTTAAAATTTCAGAAGTGTGCAAGAAGAAGGCTACTTAGCAATAATTGCTTTTACTTGTAATGATTCTGAAATTTCAACACCCAAGTCTTTAAGTTTTGAAACAATCACTTGTAAATTGTGGATTTGATACATAAGAGAGGAATCATCAATATATTTAAACTCAAAATATCTTTTAATAAGAAACTTATTTGCACCTTACTTTTGAGATGCATATTCACATTAAAGCGACACCCAAATCTCCTTTGGAGTTTTTATGGTGGTAGAGAGATCATAAAGGTTGTCTGAGAGGGTGTTGAGAATGTGACCCCTTCAAAGAAATTTAACTTCTTGTGTTTGTCTCGTTCATCCTTCCTTGTGGCTACTTCAACTTCCTTTGGAAGAGAAATCACAGGAAGAATGGGATCAAGTACATATGCAAATTTCCAAAGTCGTGAGGAAGAACATCATCTTGTCCTTCCAACGATTGAAGTTGATGCTGGTTCCATCAAGGCGATCTAACTTCACAAAGTCTTGGTTCATCACTTTGAGAGAGGATTTTTCAGTGGACTCCATGATAGCAACAAATAACACTTTAAGATTGTAATAGAATAGGGGTTGAAAGTCCACAAAAAAAAGGATGAACAATTAAGTAAATGGTGTTGTAGAGAATTGAGAGAACTTGAGATCAAAACACAAAATTTAAAGTGTTTTAGGCATGTGGGACACTTTCCTTAAAATGTTATTTGCCCACACTATACTTGCAAATCAGGTTAAAGGCAAATTACTTCTAGGATATAAAGAACAAAGGAACATTCAAGTTACAAGAGTATGAATGTTCTTCACGAATTATAAATGCAGAGATTGTGTTGATAAAAGTTGTTAAAAACAAAACATTTTTAATCTTGACTAAAACTCATATATATATATATATATATATATATATATATATATATAGAGAGAGAGAGAGAGAGAGAGAGAGAGAGAGTTTTCATAACAGTCATGTCTATTCACTACCAGTCACAACTTTTATAAAGGAAGCAACCCTTTAGAACAATCACGTCTGTTCACTATAAGTCACAACTCTTAGAAAGGAAACACCCCTTCAGAACAGTCACGTCTGATCACTATAAGTCATAACTTTTGGAAAGAAAACAACCATTCAGAACAGTCACGTCTGTTCATTACAATTCACAGCTCTTGGAAATGAAGCAACCCTTCAAAACAGTCATGTCTGTTCACTATAAGTCACAACTCTTGGAAAGGAAGTAACCCTTCAGAGCAGTCATGTCTGTTTACTATAAGTCACAACTCTTAAAATGGAAGTAACCCTTCAAAACAGTCACGTATGTTCACTATAAGTCACAACTCCTAGAAAGGAAACAACCCTTTACTTCCAAGTTTGACTTTAACTACTTATATCACAAACTAATTTCTAACAAGCATCTGAAGGAATTAAAGTTAACGTCAACATTCTATAAATTGCTAGGAAGAATGGAGCTCTTGATTAAGGTACTACTATTCTACATTTTGTTACAATTCGAAAACATGTCTATGCATGAATATGTATGATATATGTACGTACCTTCATAAGCGATTCAACATATATGAATCAAGCATTTTCTCAGCTCAGCTAGCTATGAGGCACTAATTCTTGTTTTGAATTGGGTAAACATCTAACAATACAGTCAAACTCATATTGTGAAATCAGGACAACACGGTCCAATCAGAAGAAATTTAGGAATAATAATAAGAGACTATTTAGGTTGCATTAATATTACAAATCTTTTCTTTCTATTGCAGCGGTAAGGAGACATGTTCTGAAATGGATGTCTCCAAAAAATTGGAATAGTTTATGTGATTATTGGGCCTCTCCCAAAGTTTAGGTTTGTTTTATTTTCCTTCACATTTGCTTCGATTAATCTTGTTAGATGATTTAATGACTATCTTTTCTTCTTTATTTAGGAAAAATGTGAGAAGAAAAAGGTCAGTAAAGAAAAAAAAGAAAACTCCTCACAATCAAGGCTCCAAATCGTTTGTTGTTATCTAAAATGAATATGTAAGATCTTTGTTTATAAGTTATAATTATATCAATAAACACTATATAATTTATTGTGCATTGTTTTTTTTTTTCCATAAAATTGAGTGAGAAGGAACTATATGGACAAGAGTGTAATAAGATCATACTATACAAACTCACTCACTATAAGGAAAGTCAAGGGTGGATGTCAGAAGAAGCGGAAAATAACTATATAAGTATTTAAGTTTATTTATTTATACAGTACTAACTAATAATATTTGCATTGAATATTGGTTTTGTCTTTTTTTTTTTAATTTTAGAATTAGATGCAAGAGTTGTTACAAAAATCAATGTCTAAGGGGAATGAGGTCAATGTAGAAGACATTTGTAATACCGTGCTTGGTACACAATCCAGTTATATCAAAGCTCTTGGATTTGATCCTAAGCCAAATGTTTCATCCTCGTTAAGATCAACATACGTTCAACGTCTTGAAGAGGAAAAATAAGTGGCTTAAGGTCAAATTACAACATATTGAAAAAAAATTGGTCAAGCATGAAAAATACCTCAAAAAATTAATTGGCCCTAATTATTAAAACAGTAAAGATGAAAATGAATGATACTAATAACATCTCTTATACTTTTTTCTTTTAATTCATGTTTTTATTATAATTTAAGTGTAATACTTGTTCTCATATAACAGATTTGAAGAAGATGCAACGGAGCTAAGTGATTTGTATTATATCTTATAAACTAATATATGTGTTTATTATTTTGTATATAAGTATTTTTGAAACCAAAATTAAAATCTTTTGCATGAAGAAATTTAATGATATATTTTTTATATACAATGCTTTAAATTATCAATTATTTTTGCACAACTTTTTGTATAATAAATTAAGAAAAAATCTAAATATTATATACAATAATATGGATTAAAAATATAACAAATAATTATAATTCAACACTGTTTAATATTTTGTTAAAATATAGATTACAAATTTGCCTATATTTTACAAAACGTAACTAAAACTTTTTGGTTATGTTTTCAGAAAAGTAACTAAAAACCTTTGACTATGTTTATGGAAATGTAGGTAAATACTTTTGACTACGTTTGTGAAAATTTAGCTAATAGTTCTACAAAAACAAAGCGTAGCCAAAAGATATTGGCGACGATTTCTCAAAACATTGTAATTGTTTTTTGCAACAAAAATAAAGCGTAGGTAAAATCTTTTAGTGACGATTTGCATAAAACTTCGCCTATAGTTTTCAGTTATGAAAATTTGGCAATGTTTTCAACGATGAATATAAATTGTCACTAGTGACTATTAGCGATGACTTTTTGACCTTTAGCTATGATTTTTTTCATAGCCAAATGTCCTTTTTGTTGTAATGATTCTCCCAATCACTTTAAGTTGATGAATCTTATATTGATTATTTAATTATTTCCATATAGTTAATGTTATATTTAATGATTATTGATTAAGTTACCCTTGATAAAGATAGATCATAAGTAGTATAAAAATATAATAATTTCTATATAAGATACTTTGAAAATCTCATGTTAAAGAAACATTTACACAATCACCACAATAAAAATTTTCATAAATATATAATGAATTTTATAAATAAAATTTTCATATCAAGTCAATTCGGTGAACTTGCTTTTTAACAAGTATACATACGTTTATTTAGGTCTCTGCTTAGTTTAGTTTAGGAGAAATACAAGCTTGAAAATAACTAGTTAGAGTCGATTAATAGTCTTTTCTATAAGTTTATAAACATTTTCCACCTTATATGTAGTAACCCAAGTTTAAGTTAACCTAATAACAATAAAACACAAAACCGAAAATAGATAACTAGGAGTTTGTTAGTCCTATTATCATAGATTAATAAACTTTTTCGCCTCTCCTTTTTTTTTTTTTCAGTAAGGATTTGGCACCCACCATATATAGGATGTCACAATCTCCCCTCATTAAACCTTTAATGCCCTTATTAAGGTCCAATCCATTATCGAGACACATATACAAAATCTTTTCTCCTTTTACAATATCGAATTTGTTCATTTTATACCCTCTAACTACTATTCATTTCTAATATTTTATAGATTCTGACCAAAGTAAAAAAAGTTTTTATTTTTGTTTATTTTTAAGTTTTCATAAATAATAAAAATAAGTAAAATATGAGTTTTTTTTTTATAAAATAAAAAAAAGTTTTATCTTATTATTTATGAAGATGGGCTACATAGGTGTCCCCTTCCCTTGCCGGCCTTGACTTGTAGCCTACCAAAAGTTTCCCATTACTTTAAGGCCTTGCCACAGACGCTACTTCCAACCCTCATTGTCCCTGTGTACTATAGGTCCGCCAAATTTCGCTTGGTTCACCCCAGGCTAGCTAACATCATATTAGTAGAGGAGGCCTCATATGATACCGTTTATAATAACTCAAGCTTAGATTAACCCAATAGCAATTTCAATTCAAGTTTAAGAGAACCACAAATCAAAAGATAACAAGATAAGAGTTGGAATGCAAATCTTTTTCTCTGATTCATAAATTCTTTCACGTGGGATGTTATGAAAATAAAACGTGTTCAAATTTATTCTTAAGGTTGAAAATTTTATTTTATCATTATCATCTACACCAAAATTTCAACATTTTACAACTTATAAATAAATTTAATATTTTGAAAAATATAGAATGACCTCAATTGATGGAACCGTTAAGGATCCCTTAATTCTACTAATTTGGCCAATTTTTTATTAAAGAATCTATATATTTGGTGAAAACCTCTAAAAATAAAAAGATCAGATTTCCTGTTTCGGTTATAGTGTTCCTATCATGTTCTGTTAAATTTTACCCACACATATATAAGTGGATTTAATGAAACAAAGATGGAACAAAATAACTGGAATAGAACAACTGTAACATAAGATTTGATGAGAAAAATAAAATACGTAATCAGGGATCTAAGGTTTTCACATTTCCAGATTGTTAGGCATGATTACGAAGGTTTTAAGATCACGCACGTCATTGCATTCCAAGCTAAATCCTCAGCATCTTTGAGAGCAAAACCTGAACGTAATTTCTATTAGTTAGTTGTCTTACACGACACTATCTCTCGCGTGTAGTGGCCTAAAACACCAAACTATACGAGAAATCAAGACTTAAATTTACCATATAAGAGTCTGTCCAGCATTAAGGTGAAAACCTTGACTAACAATTTTGTCATCCTTGACAATGGCCAAGTGAACAAAATTAACCTTAGGGGTTTTGTCAAATCTATGGATCATTGTAAATGGCTTTTATAATGTCATAGATTATCATAACGTTAAAATCTAACTTAAATTTTGTGCATTGTTTTGTGCTGTTTACACAATCTGGAGCGAACGAAATATCGTACCAAAGCCAATATTTCGGCCAAGGTATATATTATTCTTCCAACCTCACCTTAATCTGCGCCAGCGATTTGGGTTTGATCTTTCCTTACTACCAAACCCGATAAGAAAAATACCAATTATGAAAGCCGACCTTCAATAATTGTAAAAAGATTATCCTGAATATTGGCGATGAGTTCCAGCTTAGTTTTGCAGGTATCCTGAATATGGAATTCCAATCTTCTTATCCTTGGTTTTGCAGGTATGCTCAGAATCTACTTTATAATTTCTCTCGTTATAACAAAATTCTAATTTAAACAAAAACATTCACGAAATATACCAATTTTATAGTGAAAATGATAGGTTCATTTCAGGGTCGACGTCGTTTCGTACTATTTTGAACCTGATTTAGACCCTCCTTAAAATGATTTATTAATTAAGTCTTCCGGTTTATAATTAAAAAGATGCGAATTATGCTCTGAGCAGCAGCCGATTTCTTGAAATATTCAGCCATGTTTTACTGCAAGTAATGATTTAAAATATGAAAATAGAATGACTGGATAAGTTTAGCAACCAACGTCTGCACAAACGCCAGGCCGGACTAAACTCAGAGACCTTTTAATCACACGGCAAAATATTAAAGCAGCTGAAGTTTAAATACCCTGGACCGTCCCATAAAACAAATTTTAATTGTTAAGTTCATTTTTGTCGTCAAATGAACTTAAAAATTGGGATGCTTTGCTCGTTCCGGAAGAAGTTGGAGGGATCTGTTGCAGTCTTCACTCTTGCTAGTCTCTTGAAGTTGTTCTTGAAGTACTTCAAACCCCACACACTAGCTTGTGCATAGCTTGTATTACCATCCTTGTTGACTCCCAAATCAAGGTCCCTATAGTTCAAATAGGCAGCTCTAGGAGACTTTGAAACATAAGGTGTCGTATATGCATACAAACTTCTCATCCAACTCTGTTGCTTCTCTGTTTCTTCTTCTGAATCCCAATACAATATGTATTGGATCTTGTAAATGTTTCCTTTCCTATGTGGGAAAGGTGTTTCTGTGTCTGCTATCTCACTCATCTTTCCTCCATAAGGTGTTAATATCAGTGTTATATTCTCGTCTTCAAGAAGTTTCTTGTACAAACCTTCCAATCCAGAGTCAGAGATAGGTTTGGTTACATAATCTGACTTTGCTTTGAAGAAGCTCTTGGATTGATTGAATCGGTCAAGGAGAACATCCAAGGAACCATTTATTGAGAAACCAGCAAAGTATAGCACAGATTGGATCCAACTCATCTCAGTACAGTTTTCGCGCATTAATCCAAGCTCAGGAAAGCTGCCTTGTAATACAGGAAGAAGTTCCTTTGTTTCCCCGAGAAACAAGGAGTCAAATGTAACCTGAACTGTTCTGCTGCTATTTAGTCCTGAATTAGTAACAACTCCTATCACTGCATGGAGGAAAAGCTCTTCAGGGAGCGTATGGCCAATATTTTGCCACTTCTGAAGAAGTTTACCGGCGCCTTCTTCCAATGTTTTTGGGACATTACAGACAGTCACTATTGGAGGGACTGAAACTATCCTAACTTTCCATGCAATAACGACTCCAAAGCTTGCTCCGCCACCTCCTCGAATGGCCCAAAACAGATCTTCTCCCATGGAGTTTCTGTCGAGAATTTGACCGTTTGCATCAATTATCTTAGCATCAATTACATTATCAGCGGCTAAGCCAAACTTTCTAAATATTGTACCAAAGCCGCCTCCACTAAAGTGCCCTCCAACACCTACACTCGGACAACTGCCAGCTGGGAAGCCATAGATTTTGCTTTTCTCCGCAATTTTGTAGTAGAACTCCCCTAAAGTTGCTCCAGACTGGACCCATGCACTTTGGTTTTCTATGTCAACACTGATGGACGTGAGATTGACAAGATCAATAAGCACAAACTGTTCTGTGTATGACACATAGGATAGGCCCTCATAGTCATGACCCCCACTTCGAACTCTTACTTCCAAATGGAACTTTTTGGAACAAGAAATGGCAGCTTGGATGTGAGATTCGTGAAACGGGATGACTATAAATTCAGGTTTCGAAATTGAAGTATTCAAGAATTTGAGATTATGAATGGACGATCGCAAGGCAGCTAAGTAGGCATGACTATCTTTTGTGAGGAAAACCGGTGATGGAAATGGCTTGGAAGGGTGTAAATAAGAGGAGAAACATTGAGAATAACCGTAATAACCAGAATCTGAAGTCACACAAAAAACTGATGAGGCTAAAAGAACGAGAAAAGATAGAAAAACCTCTTTCTTTGACACTTTCATGTTTGTGATGATTCTAATTAAGCTAAGGACGTGGGACGTAGGTTGCATATTTGCAGGCATTCTCCAGCGATAGTAGTAGTCTCACCATGCACGAAATCGGAAAGTTCAAAGTTGAAACGAAGAACATTCTTGTGTTAAAAGGTTATTCTTCAAAGTATATGAGCGTACAAGCAAGATTGTTTATCATTTCAAGGAAGTCCAATTTATCTAATAGTCAAAGATGCTTTGCATGGTGAAACAAGAAAGTCTTTTGAGGAAACACCCGCAGGTAACGTGAAAGGCCGCAGGTAGCGCCAAATGATCTTACTTGACTAGCTAAGTTTTTTGATGTGATCCTTAAATCTACCAAAATGTCAAATAAGTGAAAATTTAGTATGCTAATTTCTCTATATAAGAACAAATGATACACCAAAAGTCATGACAACTATAGAATCATCAAACTATTTAGTCACACCATAAAGTCACGAGAGAAAGTGATTGAGAAGAGAGTGAGAAATGATGCTCCTATATCGAAAAACCTTGGACTTAAAAGGTGGAACGCCTACCCTAGGCGCCCCCACACTCTGGCCTGACATTTTGTGAGGGAGGTAAATCACGGTTTGATCCCAGTCAGCTTCTCAGAAAGGCGGCCCAGTAGTGCTCGGTGTGCACAAGGAGTCATCACATTGGATGAGCTCCCACACTGCCACCGCCAAGACTCGAACCCGAAACCTTGGACTCACTTTCCTTTCCAATAACCAACTGGGCTACCTGCGCGGGCATTATATCGAAAAACTAGTTTGGCTTCATGTCATGAAGGTTTATGAAAAAAACTTTCTATCTCCTTAGAAGATTAATAGAATATTACAAGGAAAGACACGTAACTTACACACTGTTTTTATTAGTTTAGAGAACATTGTAAGGATACGTTAGAGTCAAAAGGCTTTAAATTGAGTTTGACTAAGACTAAGTATTATAGTATAACTTTTTAGGCCATAGGGTAGATTCTGATGTGGAAGGAAAGATTAGTTAAGAAGATATGTCACAAAAAGAGTGTTTTAAGTATCTATAATCTATCATCCAAAGCAATGAAAAGATTGATGATGACATAATTTACCGTTTCAAATAAGGGTGGCCTAAATGGAGAGGTACATCAAGATTTTTATATAACAAGAAGATATCACTGAAGCTTAAAGATAAATTTTATCACTTAGCGATTAGGTCAGCAATGCTCTACACGGCGGAGTGTAGGCTCATCAAATAGGTATATAGTCACAAGCTAATGGTAGCAGAGATGAAGAAACTTTGTTAGATATGTAACCTTATTAGAAGAGATAAGATTAAGAATGTAATGACAAGAGATAAATTGAAAGTGACTAATCTTAATGAAAAACTAAGAGAGAAAAACTTGAGTGGTTTGGGCATGTTAAGAGGGAACACCGTGACGCTCTAGTGAGAAGATACAAAAAGATTGTATTTAGAGACTATAAGAAGAAAAAGGAAAAGCCTAAAAAGAACTGATAGGAAGTGATCAAGAATGATATGACTCTGCTGAAACTTGCTAAAGATATGACCTTGAATAAAAAATTTTGATGTATTAAGATACAGATACAGGATCTCACTTATAGTCTAAATATTTACTTATAATGACTTATTTTTATTTATTTATGTACTTGCATTATTTCTTATTTGTATATTTATTTACTCATTTTATCTTTTATTTTTACTCTTTACTTTTTCTATCTATATTGTATTATTTATTTTTATATTCTTATACGTATTTATTATTATTATTATTATTTTATGTTTTTAAATTATTATTTTATTATTTTAATATGTTATATATATATATATATATATATATATATATGGTTCTATCAGAAACAATATCTCTATAAGTTAAGGGTAAGGTTATTATTAACGGAGACTTGTAAACTGTTCCTATATTTTCTCTACTTGCAGATATTTTTTGTTTGTATTCAAATTATTTAATCTCTTTTGTAATCTGAATCTGATTATATCAATCCCTCATTTATGGGGCTCTGATCTTCACAATCTCACTTTGTATCATATAAATAGTTCACAGATTAATGCAAAAGTATGCAAGTCTTTTCTTATCTTTTGTGCTTAATTTTCATGGCATCGGAACCAAAAATTAAGGTTTAAATGCCCAATTTTCTATTTTTCTTCTTTCTTTCTCTGCATTCTTTCTTTGTTTATCCCTCTCTCATGTCATGACAACTAGGTCCTCATCCCACATGTCTCTTAGCCCTCCATCAGCACATCATCAAATTACCATCAAACTCACTTCTTCGAATTATCTTCTCTGGAAAACTCAAGTCATTCTTGTCCTTTCTAGTCATCAGTTATTACATCATATAGATGGATCAAAATCACCACCTCCTAAAGAAATCAACAATGCTGTGAATCCTAAATATACCTTTTGGTATCTGAATGTCCAAATTGTGACGAGTTGGATTTTGGGCTCTCTTTCTAAAGCAGTTCTTTCTCAAGTCATTGGAGTCACTACTACTTCTGCTGCCTGGTCACGTCTACAAATCACTTATGCTTCTGGTTCTAGAGCACAGATTCAAACTCTAAAAAATGCCCTTCATGTTTTATCTTGAGGTAATGATCAAATCACCACCTATATGGATCGTGCTAAGAGAATTTATGATCAATTGGTTGCTCTTGGTGCTCCTATCATTGAAGATGATCTTGTTGATCACATTTTGCGAGGTCGTGGTTCTAATTACAGACCCTTCACTCACAACATTGAATCTCAGTTAACTGCTATTTCGTTTGACAATCTGTTTGGCTTGCTTCTCTCTGAAGAATTGCAACTTCAAAGTTTAATTGATTCTCTCAACCCTCCTGCTATGACACACTTTAATACTCGTCACACTTTCATTGGTGGAAATCGAGGCAGAGGCCGTGGTAATCGACGTAAAGGTTATCAATCTAATTCTGGCCGTGGTTGCTCCAATTCCACAAACGGGGATCCTTCTTCTCTAACCTATTATAATTGTGGTGGGCAAGGTCACACCTCCAGATAATGCCCAATCCCAAATTCAACAACACCAATGATTACAATTCTAAACCAACATCCAATCTCCAAATGCTTCTAAGCCATGTGTTGTCGATTCTGGATCAACTCATCACTTAACTTCTGAATTAAAAAATTTAGGCATTCACTCTGAATATTTAGACACTGATCAAGTTACTCTCACTAATGGTAAAAACCTACCCATTACTCATATTGGTTCTAATCTTATATCACTTAATTCTCATCATTTTTCTTTTAATAACATTCTTCATGTTCGTCAATCTAACACCAATTTGATTTCTGTACTTAAGTTTACTAATGCTAATGATGTTTCCATTGAATTTTTCCCATCTTCTTTTACCATTAAGGACCTCAAAATGAAGCAGCTACTCCACCGGGGATACATTAAAGATGGACTTTATCAGCTTGCATCTGATTAAATTCCTCCTATAAGTCATTCTGTTTCTTTATCTGCTTGGCATGCCCGTTTAGGCCATGCTTGTTCTAAGACTATTAATAAAGTTTTATCCTTGAATAATTTACCTGTTCGTTATCAAGTGAATAAATCTTTATGTAAAACCTATTGTGTCAGTAAATCCTATAAGTTACCTTTTCCTAATTTGAAATATACTGCCAAAGCACCATTAGAATTAATATGTTCAGATTTATGGGGCCCTGCACCAGTTGCTTCTTCTGATGGTTCTTTGTACTATGTCATTTTTTTATATCATTTTACAAAATACATATGGATTTATTTTCTTCATCGAAAATCTGATGTCTTTAATTGCTTTGTCAAATTTCGGGCTATTGTTGAATTTTTTTTTGAAAGACCAATAAAATGTTTTCAATTAGGTTGGGGGGTGGGGGACTGGGTGAATACCAAGCCTTACGTCACTATTTAGCCAAAAATGCCATTATTTAACATAGCTCTTGCCCACACACTCTTAAACAAAATGGATGTGTTGAATGAAAACACAGACACATTATTGAAACTAGTCGTGTGTACTTATATCATTGCTTTATATCACTAAAGTTTTGGGATCATGCCTTTACCACTACTGTTTGTATCATAAATCGTTTACTAAATTCCAACCTAAACCATAAATCCCCTTATCAAATAATTTTTCAACATAGCTCGAAATATGAGTCTTTACGAATTTTTGGCAGCTGTTATCCTTGGCTCCATCCTTATACTAAGAATAAACTTGAATCTCATTCAACAAAATGTGTCTTTCTTGGTTATAGTCTACTTCACAAAAGGTATAAATGCTTGTCGTTGTCCACCAATAAGATTTTTTACTCACGTCATGTTTTGTTTGATGAACAAGTTTTCCATTCAAAGAAAGTGATGGTAAATCTTCTATTCTCGGCAACCCACCGCCACCTTATTTTTCTCTTGGCCAACCTATTAAGATTACTACTTCACCGACGTCATCTACCCCACTCTTACCCTTGCCCTGTGCTGCACCATTATCTCCTCCAGTGTCCCCATTGACCTTGACTTATGGTACACATTCATCCACTTTGCCACAATCACCTTTGCCCATTACTACAACGTCGGAATCACCAATATCCCATGATTTTCCATCAACCAGCGTTCCAAATGTCTCAATTGTACAAAACCATCATCTTAAGGTGACTAGATCAAAAACTGGTAATCTGAAACCCAAAGCTTACTAAGCTGTTTCCACTATTCTCACAACTCCAACATCTTACACTGAGGCAGCCAAACTATAAGTCTGGCAACAAGTAATGTATGAGGAAATTGCTGCCTTAATATCTAATGGTACATGGGATTTGGTACCACGGTCATAAGCTTCTAATGTGATAGGTTGCAAATGGATTTTTCGTATCAAAACTAAGTTTAATGGGTTGATTGATCGCTTTAAGACTTGACTCGTGACGAAAGGGTTCCACCAATAGCCAGGTGTAGATTATATTGAATTGTTTAGTCCGGTCATCAAACCTGCCACTGTTCGCCTCATTTTATCCATTGTTGTTAACTATGATTGGCCCATTCATCAATTAGATGTGTCTAATGCTTTTCTACATGGCAGACTTGAGGAGCTGATTTATATGGAGCAACCACAAGCCTTTTTTGATCGTACTAAGTCTAACCATGTTTGTTTTCTAAAAAAATCTTTATATGGTTTAAGACAGGCTCCACGGACGTGGTATTTTTGTCTTTCACAGGCATTGCAGAAGATTGGTTTTAAAGGCTCTAAAGCAAATAGCTCACTCTGGGGATCAGCTTTCTTATTTTTCTTATTTATATGGATGATCTAATTTTAACAAGCTCCTCCATCCAACTTATTTGGTCCATTATTCATTAACTTGGCGTGCAGGTTGCTCTTAAAGACCTGGGATCTCTCATATATATTTTCGGTGTGGAAGTTACTTGGCTGAAGAGCGGTCTCCATCTCTCTTAATCTAAGTATATCTTAGATCTTTTCAAACATGTTAATATGAACGAGGCTACACCTATCTGCACCTTCTTCTCCAAAGGGCATCTTAGCCACTAACAGCTCACATCACTTTGATGATCTTGTTTTGTTTCGTCAAGTTGTTGGTACTCTTCAATGTGTAGCTCTTACTAGACCTGACATCACAATAGCAGTAAACAAAATAACACAATTCATGCATGTTCCGTCTGTGAATCATTGGCAAGCTGTTAAACAAATTCTTTGATATCTTCGAGGCATAACTAATCATGGTCTACTTCTTCGTTCCTCACAATCCAAATGTCTCTTTGCTTTCTCTGATGCGGATTGGGGAGGCAACAAGTTAGATTGCAAGAGTACCTCTACATATATTGTATTTCATGGTTCTAATCTCATCTTATGGTGTTCAAAGAAACAGAATACAATCGCAAGGTCTAGAACTAATTCAGAGTATCGTGCCTTAGCATCTGCAGCTTCGGAGGTTTAATGTCTTCTTCGGGAACTTCTTCAACCACTTCCAATGGTTCCTAAAATTTGGTGTGATAACGTTTCTACTACCTAGTTACCAACTAATCCAGTGTTTCATTCTCGTTCAAAACATCTTGAGTTGAATTTTCATTTTGTTCATAATCAGGTTTGTCAAAAAAACCTTTAGGTTTCATATATACCGACTGCAGATCAGCTAGCCGACATCTTAACCAAACCATTATCCAAGCAATAGTTTCTTACTTTGAAGACCAAATTGATGGTTATTGCTCCCATTCGTTTGCGAGGGGGTATTAAGGAAGACTTGTAAACTGCTGCTATATTTTCTCCACCTGCAAATATTTTTTGTTTGTATTCAAATTGCTTAATCTCTTTTGTGATCCAAATTTGATTGTATCAATCCCTCATCTATGGGGATTTGATCTTCACAATCTCACTTTGTATCCTATAAATAGTTCACATATTAATGCAAAAGTGTGCAAGTCTTTTCTCATCTTTTGTGCTTAATTTTCAGTTATGTACTATTAGAATATCTCATATTTCATATATCAGCGAAATTTTTACTAAATTATTGTTGTTATTATAATATTAGTTTCATTTATGGGGTTAAAAATAAGTGGACAACCTATAAAAATGCAGCCTTGTTATGGGTTTCAACTTATAAGATTTTACATTTGGTACTAGAAATAAGTTTTTGATTCTAAGAAGTAATCTTCAAAATACCGATTTGTTGTTATTTGATAAGTGTGAAAATCGAGTTGTTTATCTCATCTTTAGCTAAAACAACTTTTTGGCACTTATCCATCCTCAAAGGGTTGGAGTACCCTGTGTCACTTAATTTTGTCTATATGTTTATGTGGACTTTGTATAAATATATGGATAAAATTTAATGAAACAAGGTAAGATCTAGTTAACCGGAATAGAAAATTTGTTCCCATCCATAAGATAGGCATCATCGTTAGTGTAGTGGACCTTTAGAATGTAAATGGGAGAAAATTAGGAAACTAAAGAAAGAAAGCATAGGAAATGAAGATAAGGAGAAGAAAGAATAGCAGGAAAATGAAGAAAATAACATTTACTCTTTCTTGGAGGAGCTAATTATTTGGAAAATTTTCCACATAAACAAATGTGAAAAATACATTTTTTTTTCATTTTTCTTCTGGATGCATTGCCCACGTCACAAGTATATCATCAAATAAACACGTTACTGATTATTTTGATACCATTTTTTGGCAAATCACATAAAAGAGCCCTTGTGATATACTTGATTATTCATCTTAATCCCTATGTTTTTGATTCATTCACTTTAGCCCCTGTATTTTTTATTCTCATTCAAGATACCCAATTAGCTGTTTTCGGACAAATTTGCCCTTGGCTTTTTAAACCCAACATCTCCCCTCTCTTCTTCATCTCAGTTGCTTTTCTCTCTCTAACTATACACACTCTCTCTCTCTCTCTCTCTCTCTCTGGTACCTTCTGGGATCAGGTCTTGTAATATTGAGCTTTTATAACTTGACAATAGCAACTTGTTTCTCATGCATGGTTGCGTAGTTACAGAGGAATATGGGCACTGATTTTCTATCGAATTTGAACTTCTTTATTTGTTCTCCTTTGAATTCAGTCCCATCCCATGTTGAAAGCACAAGTAAAGCTCATGAGAAAATAAAATTAGAGATCAATATCCGTAATTTGATCCTCACCACACTTAAAATTCACAACCAGATCAATATTCGTAATTTGATCAAGGATCTCCTGCAAGAAAATCCACAGTGACAAAGTCAATGTCATTCCATGTTACAATAACAATCTACATGCATGATGATCCATAAGCAAAGCATAAGTGTTACAGCTTGGACTCTAGTACGGGGAATGCCATCCAAAATGAAGCCAGTTTCACCCTTGCGGTATCCTTCTTCAAGCCTCTTTGAGAGCAACCCAAATATTACATCTTCAGGCACTAGCTTTCCTTCATTGACAGACTTCGCAATCTAAACCCGAAAAGAGTTTAAAACAAAACAACCCAACAAAACATTTCACACGATCTGAATATATTCAATCAGAACGTTTTAAAAAGCAAAAACAGGAACACAAAGATCGCAACTTTAAGAAAAACCCAAAACCAAATTGAAGAAAAAGAACAAAAAGGAACCTCTTTGTACACAGATGAATGAGGGTTAAGCTCTTGTCGAAGAAGGGTACTCATGGAAATGTGAGGAACTTCAAGAAGCGTAGAGAGCTTCTCAGCGTACATGTGCTTTCTAGCTCCAGGTTCACCGATCAACACCCACTGCACTCCCCTTACCCATTTCGATCCCGCGCTGATTCAAGGCTGGCCTGCAGCCACCCCGCGTCTGTTCGGAGTTGTCTTCCCTTCTTCTGCTTCGGAGAAATATTCGTCGTCGTCGTAGTCGTACTGGACCGCAGCCGCCGATCCAAAGGTCCGTCCTTTGGAGATGCAGCGACCGAGGCGACAGAGTGTTGATGGAGCGCCTGAAAACCGGAGTCGGGTCAGCCCGGACATGGCGGCGGCGACAATAGAGAGAAGGCGACAATTTTGCGAAGAGAGCAAAAGAGGGGAGACGAGAGTGTATAGTTAGAAAGAGGAAAGCAGCTGAGATGAAGAAGAGAGGGGAGATGTTGGGTTTAAATAGCCGAGGGTAAATTTGTCTGAAAACAGCCAATTGGGTATCTTGAATGAGAATAAAAAATACAGGGGTTAAGGTGAACGAATCAAAAACACAGGGCTAAGATGAATAATCAAATATATCACAGGGGCTCTTTTATGTGATTTGTCCCATTTTTTCCACTCGGATCGACCAGTCTTAAACACGGACTTTGCTTCTTAGACTCGGCTAGGCTGACAAGATGATTATCCTAAATATCATTAGGCAATCTAAGCAGAGAATAACAGGTACAGAACTGGGCTTGAGCCAGTCTACTTGGTGAAGATTAAAGTCACGTATACTCATGACAGAACCATCGTAAGACAGTTTTAAGTGGATTTACTGTTGCTGATACTAAATGAAACTAATCACATCCATGGGCTTGTAGCTCAATGGTATTCAAATTTTGACGCTAAAGACACGAAAGACGTTTGTTGCTTAATGTATAAAGTTAATGCTTATATCAATCTATTATTGTCTATGCTTTTAGTAGCTCTTTAGATCTTGCGTTTCAGATAACGAAAGATACATTTATGCCATGTTTGGTTGAGTAAAATAATTATTCTATTACTGATATATTCCTAATAAATAATTATTCCTTTGTTTGGTTAAAAAATAACATATAGTATAACTAATCTTAGGTTTAATTATTCCTACACTTTCAAGAATAATTAAAGATACATCCCCTTGTCTTTACCTATTTCGTAAAATGTGGAATAAGTAAAGACAACATTTCTCCCTATAATAATAATAATAACAACAACAACAACAATAATAATAATTATTATTATTATTAATTTTCTTCTTCTTATTATTATTAATTTTCTTATTCTTCTTCTTATTATATAATAATAACAAGAAAATTAATAATAATAATAACAAAAAATTAATAATAATAAGGAATAGTAGTAATAATAATAATAATCATAATAATGATAACGACGACGACGACGACGACGATGTTATTTCTTTGTCATCTCAAATTTATGTTTTCAGACTAAACATTAGCATACATCATCGTTAGAAATTCTTAAAAATAAAATAAACTAAGTAATACTCATTTTATTATATTCCTCCTCTATTTTATTTCAAAAAATAGCCATTCAATTCTTTATTTATTCTAACAAGTGATCCAAGCACTCTGTAAGTATATATAATGAGATCTTGCCCTTGAGTGACCTTGGTTTGTTAGGATATTATATTATATGCAGTCCATGGATAAGGCTATGGACTAATGACTATGCGAAAAGTTGATAAAAGAAAACATATATATATATATATTTATAACTAGATGAATATCTTATAAGATAATTTTTAATAGGGGATTCCCCTACATTAAACCTCGTAAACGAATGTAATACTTCGGGACAGACACCATCATCGACTAATGACTATGCGAAAATGAGAGGCTTTGATAAAACAAAACAAATATTTATGACTAGATGAATATCTTATAAGATATTTTATAATAGGGGATGCCACTGCATTGAAACTTGTAAACGAATGTGATACTTTGGAACAGACACCATCGTCGATAATGACTATGCGAAGACGAGAGACGTTGATAAAACAAAACAGATATTTTATAATAGGGGATACCCCTTCATTAAAACTTGTAAACGAATGTGACACTTCGGGACAGACGCCATCATCGACTAATGACTATGCGAAAACGAGAGAGACGTTGATAAAACAAAACATATATGACTAGATGAATATCTTATAAGATATTTTATAATAGGGAATTCCCCTACATTAAAACTTGTAAACGAATGTAATACTTCGGAATCGGACACCATGCTTAAATATAGATGTCAGTTTTTGGCCCATAAATTTATGTATTTTCAATGGCCAGTTTATAGGTCAGGTTTGAGTTCATATTAATCCGAGAATCAATTATTTTAAATAAAGTATTATTTTATTTAAAAGTATTGAACCTCAAGTAAGTTTAGATCTGAGCAGCCCAAATCTAACTAAAAAGAAATTTGTTATATATTTTTAATTTTTTAAAAAATATTTTTTAAAAATTTGCCATTGCCATCCTATGCTTAATTTGTTTCAGTACGGATGCTCTGCTCATTTCTGAAGAAGTTCTCCGGATCTACTGCAGTCTTAGTCTTAACCAATCTATCAAAATTTGCATTGAATTACCCGTGAACTTTGCCTTGATGATAGCTGCTCTTAACTGGACTAATTACCCCAATATCCAAATCCCTGTAGTAAACACTTGCACTTTTCGGGTTGTTGGTCACAAATGAAGTCATATGAATATGAAGCTTCCTGATATTATTTATATATTTCTCGTCTTCCACACTTCCTGCTTCCTCCCAAGTCACTGAGTATCTACTTATATACTTAAATCTCAATCCCAAGTTCTCCTATTCCCGCTTAAAATCGTTACGTACACAGTATCATTTAATG
>JANIJH010000003.1:55667525-55688802 GCA_024520975.1 Erythroxylum areolatum
AAATTGTCGATAGCATTGACTACCTACGGCTTCACGCAATCTCACTCTGATTATTCTCTCTTCACTATGCATCAGGCCGGGATGCAACTCAACGTCCTTGTATATGTGGACGATCTCATCATTTTTGAAAACAATCATGATGTCATCACCGAGTTTAAAGCTTATCTAAGTAAGTGTTTTCTTATGAAAGACTTTGGGACGCTCAAGTACTTCTTAGGCATGGAGGTTGCCTGCGCACGCAAGGGGATTTTCTTATGTCAATGCAAATACGCACTTGATATAATTTCTGAAGTTGGTCTACTAGGGGCTAAGCCAGCTAGTATTCCCGTTGAACAAAATCACCAATTGGCTTTAGCAACAGGAAAACTTCTCAAAGACCTCAAGAACTATCGGCGATTAGTTAGAAGCTTGATATATCTCTGCTTCATTCACCCGGAGCTTGCTTACAGTGTTTATATTCTGTCACAGTTTATGCAACAACCTCGCATCGAGCATTGGGAGACGACACTTCGAGTGGTGCAATTTTTGAAAGGTAATCTGGGTCAAGGCATTTTCTTGAGTAACACATGTAATTTACAATTACATGGCTGGTGTGATGCGGATTGGGTAGGTTGTCCACTCACACGACTGTCCCTCACTGGTTGGTTGGTATTTTTGGGTACCTCTCCAATCTCCTGGAAAACGAAAAAATAACATATAGTCTCCCGATCTTTGGTCGAAGCCGAACACAGATCCATGGCCATGACAACATGTGAGTTGAAGTGGTTGAAGGGCGTTCTCACTAGCCTGGGTGTACACCATCCTTGCTCCATGTTACTTCCCGTTGAACAAAATCACCGATTGGCTTTAGCAATAGGAAAACTTCTCGAGGACCCCGAGAAGTATCAGCGATTGGTTGGACGCCTGATATATCTCTGCTTCACTCCCCTGGAGCTTGCTTATAGTGTTCATATTCTGTCACAGTTTATGCAACAACCTCGCATCGAGCATTAGGAGACGGCGCTTCGAGTGGTGCAATTTTTGAAAGGTAATCCAGGTCAAGGCATTCTCTTGAGTAGCACATGTGATTTACGATCACATGGCTGGTGTAATGTGGATTGGGCAGGTTGTCCACTCACACGACAGTCCCTTACTGGTTGGTTGGTATTTTTGGGTACCTCTCTAATCTTCTAGAAAACGAAAAAATAACATATAGTCTCACGATCTTCGACCGAAGCTGAATACAGATCCATGGCCATGACAGCATGTGAGTTGAAGTGGTTGAAGGGCGTTCTCACTAGCCTGGGTGTACACCATCCTCGGTCCATGTTGCTTTACTGTGACAGTCAAGCGGCGTTACATATCTCACAGAATCCGGTTTTTCATTAGTGAACTAAACATATTGAAGTGGATTGCCACTTTGTACGTGATGAGATCGTCAACGGTACTATTAGTCCCAGCTATATCTCGACAAAAGAGCAGCTCGCAGATATTTTTACAAAGGCTCTTGGAAAATCACTGTTTGACTATCTTCTTCACAAGTTGGGCATTCGAGATCTTCATGCACTAACTTGAGGGGGGTATTGGGAATTATTATATATTATGAATTCTTGTAGATAATATTCTTTGTAATCGTAAGATATTGTTTTCCTTTTAAATTGATTTGTTAGCTGATCTTTAGTGAAGTTGCCAAAAGGGAAAGGGTTTTTCACTTGTATATATTAACGTTATGCTAATGAGAAAAGTAGAGAGAGTTTTTCCTCCATTGTGCTATCGTATCAGTTACGATGACAAGAGGCTTGGAAGCTGTGGAGATATTGAAACGTGCATTCCTAATATAGGCTTGCGGAACTGATGTGTACGAAGGGTTGGTTTGAGCATAGACAAGGCTTGAGATTTCGTCTTGTGGACTTCTGTTCTCTTTCAGGCACTGAAGAAATGAGTCACAGACTTGAACGCCGGAAGCTGCCCTTGAAATACAAGGACAGGGCATAAGGCAAAGAATCAGCAAATGAATAAGAAGAGGAAACATCGTATCGTAGATTTGTTTTGTTATTGTGTTTTGGGTTCTGGAAGTTGAATACAGATAAAAGATTTGGGGGATGCATGCATTTAGGATGGTTGTTGAGTCTTGATTTCCCTAGACTAGCCATAAAAGCTTCAATTTTCTTCACTATTTTCCTCTTATTTTTTCGATCATCATATGTCAGAGTTTTGAGTGTGGAAGCTTGTGTATACCTTCTTGCCCGACATATTTTCCCTACCATTTAACCTGCTTTAACTCTTATGTTTTTAAAACCGAAGTTATTTTAGATCTATTTACACATAGAATAATAACCTGTTTTAACCCTATTTTCTCCTCGAAACTAAGTCATTTTAGATCTATTTACACATAAAAAGACAAGATTTTGAGCCAAACATAGAGTTAAAACAAATTAAGTAATACAGAGAATCTAAATCCGCCTTTTTGTGTTCCATTTGTTAAGTTTCTAAGTTGGCATTTTATTTTATTCTTAGAAAGTATCCAAACCAAACCAGTAATTGAATTATGCATTGGATTACGAATTTTTAAACCCCTTTCTGTTTTGTCCCAGGTATATAAAAATTGCACACGAAATAGTAATATCCAATGTTATTCTCGTTATTAAAACAATGAATGAAAATAAACCAGAATTACATACAATCATACCAAAAACTAGTTTTGACCCTTTATGGAAGTTAGTCCTGACGAAATACAAAATGATAGGAGAAGCAAAAGTCATCCAAGACAAGCATGCAATAACGCGAATAGCTTTACTAGGACGGGAACTGTATATCTTGAATGGCTACACACATCTGAGCTATGCCCTGCAGCAAGCAAACAGAAATTACTTAAACACAAATAGGATTTCAAAAGGAGGAAAAAAGAAAAGGGAAAGGTGGCTAAGCAAGAGCACTGAGCAAAGTGAAAGTGACCGGCTGCCCCACTTCCTTTCAGTAACATCAATCAACTGGCACGTGCCAATTTCGGCAACGACAAAGCCAAACTAAGAACGTGCGCGTGACACAAGCATAAGTTGATATGTTTTAAACACAACACACCCAATGTTATAAAACAGATCGATCTCTCTTGGTTAGTTAGCACTTTAAGGGCTCATCCGGTGTTAGCGGAGATTAGTTTAAGAGTGGATGACTTAAAGGCGTCTTCTTACAATTAAGACCCTCCTAAAATACCTCGTGGGCTAACTGAAAAGAAAGTTAACATTGTTATGGACGCATGTCATGCAGAAAACTCCTTGCAACTGTTAGAGCTGCCACCACATGGGTTAATTGTGGAAATTAGTGATTCGGCAGGAAACGACTAGTAGGACAAGGTTTTAGTAGACAACTTTTTTACCATGACTTGGCCAATACCGAACGTGTGGAAAACACTTATGGATATGGATGGGTGTATCAAAGCAGGCTCGCAGGCTCTTGTTTTGTATAGGTTTTGGATTAGTAACATCACATGTTCCTTAAGCATGTTGAGTTGAAGCCATTTATTTAGAAACTTCCATGTGTTTTGACTCTATACAGTTAATTGCTCACTTTGATACAGCACAAGTACACGATTAAACTTTATACAGTTGGGTAATGGGCATATCTTATTGACGAGCACATTCAAAGGCATCCGATAAAGTTGGTCGTAAGATAAGTATGAACTGAATTCTTGAGTAATATTCTATGCCTTACTTGATTGAGTAGGGATACTCTGCTCATTCCTGAAGAAATTCTCCGGATCAACTGCAGTCTTCACTTTAACCAACCTATCAAAATTGCCATTAAAATACTTGTATCCATAAACTTTCCCTTCATCATAATTGTTTTTACCCGGACCCATTACTCCAATGTCCAAATCCCTGTAGTTTAAATATGCACTCCTCGGGTTCTTGGACACAAATGGAGTCGTATAACTGTAAAGCCTTCTTATCTGATTGATATAGTTCTTGTCTGCTTCACTTCCAGGTTCCTCCCAATTAACGGAGTACTGAATCTTAAACAAATTCCCAGCTCTGTGTGGAAATGGAGTGTCTGATGCAGGGATTTGATCCATCTTCCCACCATAAGAATTGAAAACCAACCCAGTTTTCCCCAGCTCAAGCATCCTGCTCCAGAGCCACTCCAACCCCTCTTTAGATATGGGATTCTGAACATAATCAGATTTCCTCTTCAAGAAATAGGCAGAATTGGGATTCCTATCTAAGAGTACATCAGGAGATGTTCCAATGTCATACTTAGCCCACCATACGACAGAATGAATCCAATCTGTCTCCAGACAATCCTCCTTTGTCAGTCCCAATTCAGGAAATTCTTTACCCAACAAAGCCAGAAGACTGTTGGCGTAGCCTAAATATTGTGCTATAACTGTTACTCTGATGGTCTTTTCACCTTTCTTGGCCTTGGATGTCACTGGCTGTATTAACATCCTCATGAACAGATTCTCGTCTGTTTTTGGAGCAACCAACTGCCATTTGTAAGCAACATCAGTTGCGTTATCTTGATCAACGTACCTTTCCACTCTAAAAACAGTAACTGTCTCGGGAACGGGAACAAGCTTGATCCTGTACGAGATTATGACACCAAAACTCGCACCTCCACCACCACGAATAGCCCAAAAAAGATCCTCCCCCATAGCTTTTCTGTCTAGGAGCTTCCCATTAACATCAACTATTTGAGCATCAACAACGTGATCCACCGACAAACCATACTTTCTCAACATGTTACCATAACCACCACCACTTAAATGCCCACCAACACCAACCGTTGGACACACGCCGGCGGGAAAGCTATGAACTTTACTATTCTGCCAGATCTTATGGTAAAGTTCACCGAGTGTAGCACCAGCTTGGACCCAACCAGACTCATCTTTGATATCGATTTCGACTGAACGTAAATTAGACATATCAAGAATGAAAAAGGGCGTGTCCGAAACGTACGAAATTCCCTCGAAGTCATGTCCACCGCTTCGAATATTGAGTTGGTAACCAACCCTCTTGGTGCAGACAACAGACGCCTGAACATGGGGTATCTGTTTGGGAGTTACAATGACAAGCGGCTTGGAGGTTGTGGATACATTAAAACGTGCGTTCCTGATATAGGCTTCCAGGACTGAAGTGTAAGATAGATTAGATTGAGAATAGACGAGATCTGAGATTTGGTCTTGAGGGCTTGTATTCTCTTTGAGACACTGAAGAAATGATTCATAGACTGAACTATCGAAGGCAGCCCGTGGAGTACAAGAACAGAGAGACAGAGTCAGAAAAAGACCAAGATACGGAAACGCTGGTTGTTTGGCCATATCAAAGACAAGCCATACATCCAAAGGGCAGCGTTTAGGTAATTCTGAAGACTAACTAAAACAACAGCGTATTAAAGTTACAAGCCTACAGATGATAAGCTACAAACAGTGACTCTTTAGGTAGAAATGGAAAAAACGCAAAATGCGTCTTTTCTCAAGGTCATTCTTGACATCTTAGATTAAAGTTCTATTTGTATTATTTAGGATCAACAGTCACTTTTGGATGGGAAGGAATCAACTTTCCTGGTATTTTCTTTCCAGCTTGCATCGAATAAAAATAAATTTATGTTTAATTATTAACATTAATATAATTATATTTTTTTCCGATGATAATTATATATTAGATAAAATATAAAAATAAATTATTTTTAATTAATTAAATTTATTTTAATCTTTATATAATTTCTGTTAAATAACAACAAATATCTTTAAATTAAATTATTCATAATTTTATTAATAATTAATATATTAAATAATATATATTTAATTAATAACAAATCAATATTAATAAGAGAAATAGAAAATAAAAATCATTTTTGTAGTTTTTCATAAGTTTTGAAATACCGAAGAAATCAAAATTTAAAACTCAAATAGATATGTTTTTAATAAACTTAAAAATAAAAATAAATAACTAAAAAAAACAAATAGACTTGCAGTGTTATACTTTTTACATTGGTCACGGCTTATGTTGACTGTCTAATTATGAAAAATAATTGCCGAAATTAATCATTTTTACGTTGCTTAGGCCCATTGTAATGATTAGATGCTTTGGATTGTTAAGTTTTGATTTTTTTTTTCTCGAATTAGAATATCCGAAAAGATAAAAACGTTTCATTCACCAATTAAGCTCCGGACCGGACCTCAAAATCGGTGCTTCATTTCTGATCTAACAAATAACGCTTAGCCAACAAATAATGCTTAGCCAAGCCACAATCAACACTTAATTATAAAAATATTAAGCGATTTAATTAAATTTACTTTTGTATCTATAATAAAACTTCTATAATTTTATTATATAATATTTTTTGTGTGCTGGACTTGAGTTAATTTATTAATAGGTTTTATGACAATTAGACTTTGCCTCATATAATTCATCATTTATGGTAAAAAAAAGTAACTATAAATTATAAATAGAAAAAAAAAAGATTAAGGGGAGTGAAAAGGACCCCGTAATGCCTATTGCTCCCTTTTAATATATCAAAATGTGAAGATGACTTGGAGAGTAAATGCAAACTTACAAGTTACCTGCTTTCACACATGAAGTATCTCTTATCATTCTATATAGTAATTTTGTTCTCATGCAAATCTGTGCCCCGATAGGACATCGAAGTTGCAACAAAAAATATGTTAAAACATCTGACTCATTGAGTTTCTTTTTTAATCTGAAGGGACAATGACTACTTAAAAAAATAACGTACTCAATTTTCTGCTTATGATTTAACCCTTTCATTTGTACGATTCGGTACAAATATATGAACCAATATAATCATAATATTAATTTTATATTCACAATTATTAATTGAATTTTTTAATGTATATTTAATAATTATAATGATATGGTTAATAATGCACTAATTGCATTTGAGGTGTATGATAGAACCTAATAACTATATGTTGCTATATTAAATTATAGTTCATCACCTTCCTGAAATGACACTGTTATCTTTTTCTACCTTTTAGGGTAGAATATGTTATAAAGAATAATATATGGTGAGATTGTGGGTGTGTAGCTATGGTTGTGTGTTAGAAAATAGGGTCTGCTATCATAAACTTCCTCTCTTACACAAGATTTGTTAATATTGATAAGTTGTGGCGTCTACAATGGAAAGAATGCATCAATATTCCATGCCAAACATTAGAGATATGTTAATCTTATTGTGTAGTTATAAATAACAATTGATATCACAGCTCCAAGGTCACTTGATTTTAGGGCTTGTATTTCAGTATAAACCTGCTTTTTTCAAATAAGTTTTTGTCATGAATGACTTTGAAATGATTCATGGAAGGTGTAGAAAATGTTGTTAGTTGTTGTCGTTGCTTTTTACCTTTGTTTTGGGTGAATGAATCATGATTTTCGGTTGAGATTTTTGAAAATTTTCAGGGTTTCATTAATGGCCGTAATAGGTTAGAGACTTTCGGGTTTTTGAGCACTTTTGGCTAAAATGGGTACTGGAAATGCATAGAGCATGAAAATGGGAGAAAACCCCTCAAATCTCTTCGAAAATCGGAGACCAGAGAGGAAGCGTCAGTCAGGTAGACTTGCGCACCCGCATGCCCGACTCAAAGTCAGGAATAACTAATATGGTGTCGTCCCAACCTGTTAATTATATATATAATTTTTAAAATAAAAAATAAATAAAAAATGCTAAACAATGACATGTGGGCACATGAAAGGTCATTTTTGGACCTTTTTTTAAATCATTTTGCTCCATTTTTTAATTATGTCTTTTCTTATGTTTACGCACAAGATTAATCAGTATTTTTTATTTGATAATTCGAATCGTTTTTAATCTTATTGTAGCATAAATATGATTATTTGTTGACAATAGTGAATGCTTATTTTTACCTGTTGTAAATTGAGCATGTGAAACTATTTGTGATGAAGAATTTTCTTTTAAATATTATTATATGTTTAAAATTGTGTGTTTTTCCTCTAAAATAAGGTTAAGATCTATATGGGTATTAATTATCTTGTCAATAATTACTACTTAATAGGATACTTAATATGGTGAAGAAATTTTTTATTGAAATATTATGAACCTCACAAATTTTCTATCCTTTCTTTCGATAGTACATTGATGATTTGGTTGCAATATTTAATAAATTGTTCTTGCCTTTGAATGCGTTCTGTATTTGTTTAAGTAACTCTAACATGAATGATACAAGTAATTTTGAGAAAAAAGAACCAATTATATTATTATATTTTAACAAGCATATCATGGTTATTGCTCTTGGTTCTTATTCAGCTTTAAGTAATCCAAGAGTCTTTACCATCTTGACGCTGAATGGAATGAACCAGAAGTAATAGGTTGAATATCTCAAGATGAATTTGACTATTATGCGAATGGATTTGGCCCTAAGAATTGATGGTAAAGACTCTCGGATTACTTAAAGCTGAATAATGCTATTGAGAAGGATAAGAAATACTATGAGGGGTGGAAATACTCTAACTGATATTGTTTGATGGTTATGAGGTATTACATGGATGAATCCATTCGTGATAGTATTCCCGAGGCTAATAATGCATAGGATTTTCTTATTGCCATTAAGAAGAAGTATAAGAAGTTCTCAAAGAATGAGAAGAATGAGTACTTAAACATGTTTCACCACACCATTTACGATAGTGCAAGTGACATTAGGGCTCACATCGACAAGCTCATGGGTTGTTACCATAAGATTAAGGCTATGGATATAGACCTTGATGAGGATTACATGGTATGGTTTATGATGGGGACCCTTCCTTCAAAATTTGATTCGATCAAATCAAACTATAATACTCAGAAAGAGCAATGGACTGTTGAGGAAATGATTGCTATTCTTGCTAAGAAAGAGGATGATATGAAAAAAGGGAAGAGGAAGAAGTATCTCCATGATGACAAACCATAACAATTATCAAAAGAGAAAGTTCACTTCTAATAGCTCAAGTAACCAAAAGCCTTTCAAGAAGAAAGTTGTTAGTCTTAAATGAAGTAGACAGGCGGACTCATCTTCTGTTAGTCAGAAGAACAATTTTTCAAAGAAAAATGCAACTTTTGTTAGAATTTTGGGCACAAGAAAGCTTATTGTCGAAAGCTCAAAGCTCACATAAAGAAGAAAGATAATTATCTTGTGATGGTTTTTTTAGAGTCCAATATTATTGATGTGCCCTTAAATACTTAGTGGTTAGATACTGGAGCAACAATTCACATTACGAATTCCTTGCAGAAACTGATAAGTCGAAGAAGGCTGACTAGTTTTGAGCAACATGTGTACATGGGAGATGACACCAAAGTCTAAGTTGAATTTTTTGGGATAGTTAGGCTATAGTTGAATACAAGACATCTTTTGGTGTTACATATGTCACTTATTTATCCTAATTTCTATATCCATTTTGGATAGAATAGGTTATAATCTTCTTTTTGGAATTGGAAAACTAACCTTGTATCGTAATTCTCTTTTAGTGGGAAATGGAATTTTATATGAAAATGTATACAAACTTGAGTTGAATGATGTTATTACTGTTGCTTCTTCCTCTTCTCTTAATACTATTGTTGGTTCCAAACCTATGAGGTTCAATTTTAGATCTTCTATTTTATAACACAAATGCTTAAGCCATATTTTTAGATACAGAATGGAGAGGTTAGTAAAAGATGGTGTACTTCAGGATCTTAATTTTTAAGATTTTACTGCCTGTGTTGATTGTATTAAAGGAAAGTTGAACGCTAAGGTTAGAAAAAGCAAAACAGAAAAGTGCTTAAAATTGTTGGCGTTAATTCATACTGATATACATGGACCATTTATTCTACCTACTATGGGTGGTTATAAATATTTAATCACTTTTATTGATATTTTTTCTGGTACAATTAAGTGAAGCTCATTTATGAAAAATCTGAATCTTTAGAAGTGTTTAAGATTTTCGAGACAAATGTTGAGCTTCAAAAAGGCAAGAAAATCAAGGTAGTTAATTTTGACAGAAGGTGGAGAGTATTATGGGCGTTATGCTGAGAGTGGAAGGAATCCAGGGCCTTTTGCTAGATACTTGCAAGAATATGGTATTGAAGCAAAATATACAATGTCAGAAATACCTCAGCAAAGTAGAATCGCTGAAAAAAGAAACTACACACTTCTTTATATGTTGCGGTGTATGTTGACTCATTCTAGTTTGTCAAATTTTTGTGGGGTAAGGCGTTGAAGACAGTTACTTATATCTTGAAACAAGTACCTAGCAAGCTAGTCCGAAAGACTCCATATGAGTTATGGTCAAGTAAGAAACCAAGCTTGCGCCATTTTTATATTTGGGGATGCAAAGCAGAAGTAAGGCCCTATAATCCACAATCGAAGAGGCTTGCATCGAAAACTATTAGTGGCTACTTTATAGACTACACTGTTAGATCAAGGGGTTCTAGATTTTATTGCCTATCTCACACAACCAGAATTTGTAACACAGACCCTGATATTGTACTTATGGTAGATGACCCTATTTTCTAATACACGGTCTGATATTGCTTTTATTGTAGGTGTGTTGGGAAGATACTTAAGTGATCCTGGACTTAGCCAGTGGAAAGCGGTTAAGAAAGTCATGAAATATCTTTATGGTAGCAAGGATCATATGTTTACTTATCGGAGAACTGACACTATTGATATAGTTAGGTTCAGTGACGTTGATTATGTAGGATATGTGGATGATAAAAAGTCTATTTCAGGCTACATCTTTATGATGGCTTGAGGAGTTGTATTGTGAAAAAGTGTCAAACAAACTTATAGCGTCTTCTATAATGGAGGCAGAGTATATGACATGCTACGAGGCAGCTTGTTAAGTAATATGGCGTGTAGACTTTATTTCAAGTTTGTTGAAATTGCATTGTGATAACTCTATTTCTGTAGCTTTCTCTAAGAGCATTAGAAATACTTGCTTAAATTATATTAATATAAAGTACCATTTTGTTAAAGAGAAAGTCGTTGAATCCTTCATTACTATTGAATATACACCTACAACTAGCACATTAGCATATCCACTTACAAAAGACTTACCTATATGTGTGTTTGCAGAACACGTCTTTTGCATGGGATTATTAGGAGCCTTGCTTGATAAGATTAGTTGGAGTTTGCTATTTTATATTGAACATGTTAGTACTTTGTACGAATTGCTTATAACTTATATATATGAAACATGCATAATGATATTTGCAATCATTTCTTGTTGATATTAACATATATATGTTGATGTATATATGTAGTTTGTCGAAATGACAACTATAAAAGGAAACAAATGCGTAGTCTAAGTTGTTGTACTGCATGTATATTGTTTTATTGGTTATTGTTGTATTTGAACACTCCAGTGCTTAATCACGTGTAGTAAATATATCCTGTCGATATGATATTGCATATGATTTGTTTGACTACCTTTAGATGATGGAGATGGGTATGATGGTTTGATTATATTGTCCAAGTGGGAGAATGCTAGAAATATATGAACTAATATAATCACAACATTAATTCTACATTCACAACCATTAATCAAATTGCCTAATGTATATTTAATAACCATAATGGGATGGTTAATAATTTACTAATTGCATTTGAAGCACATGATAGTACCCTTATAACTATATGTTGGCCCGTTAAACTATAGTTCATCACATCCTTGAAATGACACAACTATCCTTTTCTACTCCTTAGGGTAAAGCATGTTATAAACAATAACACATGGTGCACCAGATTGTGGGTGTGAACACATGGTGAGATTGTGGGTGTGTAGCTGTGGGTGTGTGTTAAAAAATAGGGTCTTCTACCATAAACTTCCTCTCTTGCACAAGATTTGTTGATGTTGATAGGTTGTGGTATTTATAATGAAGAGAATGCATCAAGATTCTATACTAAACATTAGAGGTATGTTAATCTTATTGTGTAGTTAATACTCTAAATAAAATGTAGATCTTGACATTGTAGTCATTGAGATTGCATTTAGGAATAACAAGATTGAGAAAAGACAACCATTTGTAATGTTTTTGATTCAATATTAATGATTTGTTTAAAAAGGTTAACTCAAAAATTAAAGAATTCAAATATTGGGATCTTAGAAATATTTTCAAATAGAAAAACATAATATCTCTAATAAAATTCAGAAAGCATTTGACGAGTGATACCTTACCAATAAAGGTACTTCTAAGTATTACTGCATCTCCCAAAGCAAATGCCCCCATCCTCCTTATATGTTTTTTAGGTTCTATATAACAAGGCGCGTTTAATATTTTATAAGTCTTGAGCAAAGTAAAAAAGAGTCTTATTTTATTTTATTTATTATTTATGAGGATTAAGAATGAGCTCTCATAAAGAATAAAAAGAAACAAAATAGGACTTTTTTTCTTGTTCTTTACAAGGGTTAAAGGTGAGTTTTATTTTATTTCATTTTATTCTTTACAAAATGAAAAATAGACCTTATTTTGTTTTTCATGTAAGTAGTCCTGGGTAGGTACCTGGCCTTAGCCTGATATGGGCATGTCCATAGCTTATAGTTTTGTGTATCCAATTTTCTTTAAACGTGTTAAAGTAAAATGTACAGGTGTTCTCAATCAATATTTACCCTCCCTTCGAAGGTCTTTTGGCTCAAGGATGGTGATTCTAACACGCGGCTTTTCCATTCTATGGCAACACATCGTCAACAGAAAAATTCTTTTTATCGGCTTAAGGATGTTTCAGGTCTGTGGATTGATAGCGCATTGGGTTTGCAGTCTCTGATCTCTTCATACTTCACTGAGTTATTTAAAGCTAATCCCGATGATCTTGAGCATGTGGTTAGTTTAATCCCCCCTTGTGTTACTCCTCAAATGAACGAACTGTTACATGCTCCTTATACTTCGGATGAGGTGAAGACAACGATCTTTAGTATGCATCCTGAAAAATCCCCAGTTAGTGATGGCTTTAATTCGAGTTTTTATCAGACCCATTGGGATACAGTTGGTCCGACAATTTCGGACGCATGTATTGATACTTTGACAAGGGGGACGATACCAGCTCGGTTGAACGAGACAATTCTTGTTATTATTCCTAAAAAATCTACACCTAAGACTATGGGGGATCTCCACGCCATAGCGCTTTGCAATGTGTTGTATAAGGTTGTTAGTAAGGTTATTGCTAATAGGTTGAAGGTTATCCTGCCTGACATTGTGTCTCCATCTCAAAGTGCTTTTGTTTCCGATAGACAAATCCAAGATAATAGCATTGTTGTATTTGAGTTGATGCATTGTTTCCAGAATAAGAGGCGTGGTAATGAGGGGTATGCTGCATTTAAAATGGATATTAGTAAGGCATATGATCGTATGGAGTGGAGTTATATTTTTGCAATTCTGGCTCAATTTGGTTTTTCAGAGCATTGGATTGAGTTGGTAATGGAGTGCGTAACCACGGTTAGGTATTCGGTCTTGCATAAGGGGAAATTGCTAGGTCCTATCCATCCTTCACGTGGGTTACGTCAAGGGGATCCTCTTTCCCCGTATATTTTCATCCTATGCGTTGAAGGTTTATCGAGATTAATTTTAGATGCGATTTCGCGGAATGTGTTGCATGGTTGTTCGATTTGTCGAAGTGCTCCTAGTATATTGCATTTATTTTTTGCGGATGATAGTTTATTGATTTTTAAGGCTATTGGAGAAGAGGCATCAGTGATCAAGAATTTGGTGAAGTTGTATGAGGTGGCTTCAGGTCAATCGATTAATTTCTCTAAGTCATCTGTCTGTTTCTCTAAGAACGTGGCTTCTCATTATCGACATAATGTATGCTCCCTTTTAGGTGTGTCTGAAAGTGATGATTTAGGTACCTATTTAGGTCTTCCGACGTGAGTTGGTATCAATAAGAGACAAAATTTTAAATTCCTTAAGGATCGTATGTGGCACAAGCTTCATTCTTGGAAAAAACGATTCTTGTCTCGTGTTGGAAAGTCAGTTTTGCTGAAAAAAATGTTGCAATCTCTTCCTTGTTATGTGATGAGTTTGTTTTTAATTCCCAAAACACTTTGTTATGAGCTTCAACAGATTATGGCGTCATTCTGGTGGGGTAAAGGTCGGAATCAGGATCGTGGAATCCATTGGGTTTCCTAGGGGAGAATGGCTAGACCGAGAGCATGGTCTAGGTTTTAGGAAACTCCATGAGTATAACTTGACGATGATACGAAGACAGGAGTAGAATCTCTTCACTAAGCCAACAACATTAGCAGCCCGACTTCTTAAGGCCAAATATTTCCCCACGTCCTCTTTTTTGGAAGTTCCTTTGGGAAGTAATCCGAGCTACCTTTGGCGGAGTCTGTGGGAGTGTCAGCAGTTTATTCGAAATGGAGCAGCTATTCGTGTTGGGTCCGGAAGTTCAGTATTGGTGTTGTCGGATCCATGGGTGCCTACCTTGCCCAACAAACGAATATTATCTCCACGACCAGCTGTAACAGATGTTCTATGGGTTTCAGATCTGATCTTGCAGGGTCGTTGGGATATGTACAAGATTTCTTCGGTTTTTTCACGGGAGGAGTGTGAGGCTATTCGGTCTATTCCCTTATCAGCTCAGGTCTTTGAGGATTCGTGGTTTTGGGTAAATGATTTAAAGGGTCGATATAGTGTGAAGAGTGCGTACAAAATGCTAACTACTTTGCCTTCTGAAGTTTTTCAGTCTAAGGCCGCTTGGCTGCGTTTATGGAGTCTGCCAGTTCCGCCAAAAGTCCAGAATCTACTATGGCGAGCAATCAGCCAAGCTCTTCCAGTCCGGACGCTTCTTCGGCAGAGGCCTATTCCTATTGATAGTGGCTGTCCATTTTGCCATTTGCATGAGGAGACTATTTTCCACTGTCTTGTTGATTGTGAGGTAGCAAGAGATTGTTGGATTATTGCAGGTTTATGGTCGTATGTGTAGCCCCCTGGGAATTTCTTTTCATGGTTCGCGCATATTTTGCAGCTGAGTGATACTGATTTGGTTTGTCTGGGTATGATGGTGGTGTGGTCTTTATGGGAAGCTCGAAACGACTTAGTTTGGAACCAGCGACGTAGAACTCTTGCTCAAATTGTGCATCGAGCTTGGGGTTTTTTACATGATTGGTTAGATGCAAAAGCTACGGGGGCCGAAAGCAACCTGACTCACGTTCCTCATTCATGGATAAAACCATGTCTAGGTACGTTGAAACTTAATGTGGATGCTGCTATTTTTGATAATATTGCTGTGGGTTTCGGTATGGTTTTACGTGACGATAGGGGTTCGTTTCTACGAGCCATGTAACAATGACTCCCAGTATGTCTGGATGCAACAACGACAGAGATTCTCGCGATAAAGGAAGCACTTAGTTGGATTAAGGTTGAGGGGTGGTTTAATATCGTTGTGGAGTTAGATGCCCTACTTTGCGTTAAAGCTGTTACTGATCCCACTTATATTGATTTTTTCTTATTTTGGACTTCTAGTTTCTGATTGTAAGTCTCTTTTGGTTTAGACAAATGTGACGCTGAACTATGTTCATGGATCTGCGAATGGTGTGGCTCACTTACTGGCTCAAGCCTCTCGTTCCATTGCAGATTTGGTGGTTTGGACAGAACTACCTAGTAATATTTTGGATGTTCTTTCCTTTGATAATAAATGATATTCACCATATTTTCCTCAAAAAAAAATAAAATTTACCCTCCCTTAACAGCTTATATTTTGTATTCTAAGAAACAAAAGTTATTCATATATCCTTAACCATTCTAATTTGATTATTTTAATTTCTGTTTTACTTTGATTTTTTTGCTTATAATTACTGACTAAAGAAGCCAAGCAACGAAACTTTTAAAAGTATTTTCCAGTTGGCTTGTGATTGGTGGGCTTAGTATCTTCGGCAAATTGCAATAACATGTCAATATCTACATATGAAAAAGATTAAATTAAAATTTTGATAAGTTTTATATTTCGTATATATCTCTTCGAAAGGAAAAGTTTTCTGATAGATTTTATATTTCATATATATATCTCTTTCAAAGGGAGAGTCTTTTGTCTCATACATTTGCACTACTATATTATCACTTATTACGTGCTTGTTGACACCTGAGCTGTACTTTGTTTGTGGTTGAACTTTTTATTAACCCGATAGAATGTGCCAAAAAGAGTCAATAAATTCTTGTCAATTCAAAATGAAGTATCCCTGGAGTAAATCTTCATTTGCTTATCCAGTATTTATTAGTCAGAATGAAATGAATGCTCTTTGTCAAGAAAATAAATCCAATTGTAAAGTCATTCGATCCAGAAAAGTCAATAAAGTTGATGAGTCTTTAAGTCAGAAGCACGGACAAGCACTTCTGCTTCAAACTAGCATAAAAAGCTTGTGAAGGAACTGGAAGAGCAAAATTTGCAGGGTTATTAAATTATGGGATTGGGATTTCCCAAAACTTCATGGCTTGTGTTTGTGCTTGTCACCATTCTCTTGATCTCAAGTTCTGCTTGTTGTAGGCGTTCCCATGATGAATATTTTACTTCAACCAAATGGGAATCTAAGAGGAAAGTCCCTGGTGGCCCAGATCCCATTCACAACCAACCTCCTGGTAGCCCTCCATCAACTGTTGGTGGAAGTTCAAATCCTCTTCCCAAGCCTACTCCACTTAAGGTTGCATCGATCAACTATCTTGGGGATAAAGAGGAGGGTTCCCAACGGCCCAAATCTTCCCCAAAATCCAAATAAGAAATGAATGTTGGTTGTAGCTCCTAAGTCCTAATCATCGAAAGCTCGCATGGTGCTTGCTCACCCTTATGAGGTATTTCTAATTTCCGTCGTACTTAAAAAGGCTCTTCATAATCTGCCCAGCTTGAAGGCAGATGCTATAATATTGTCACCATCGCAAACATAAGAATAAATTCCAGGTCCTTACAAAAATATGAGTATGTTCATACCTAAAGAAATCTATAGACTGGCACCAATATGTCAAAATTGCCTTTAAAATACTCGATTGCCCAAAAGCTAGCTTCTCCTTGGTAATTTGGACACAAAAGATGCCATATGGTCAAAAGGCTGTCTAATTAGATGCACAATACGGTATGGTTTCCTAAGTGTTCCTGTTCTACGAGGAAATGGAGTTTTTATCTATGAAATAATTGTGCCTCCATAAGTATTGTCAATATCGTCCTAAATAAATATATAAAAAAGGATCAAGTGGTTAGCAGTTCCTAACTCAAATTTAAGGATTAGGAACTTTGAATTTTTGCTTCATAAGTCTTAGATCAACAATCTTTTCGATAAGATAGAAAAAGTGATTGATCGGATACTGTTCGGAGGTATACCTAAACATGAACATGTAACTGCAATCTCAAGTAGCCGAGCCCGCTGATGCAAACCTCGCTAAGCTATCATGAAAGCAATTACTTTGTTCTTTTGGTGCTACATCAAAGAACTTTCCAAGTTCAATCCATCTTAAATAAGTAAGCGTTTACATTAAAAAAATAATTTATCATACCTCTCGTAATCTTCACGTGTTATTGCTGCAAGATGACGAGTGGGAATGCTTTGTTCGTACCTGAAGAAATTATCAGGATCAACTTGAGTCTTTATTTTCACCAGTCTGTCGAAGTTTCCCTTGAAATACTTACTCCCATAAACTAGAGCTTCCTCGTATGTTCCATTGCCATTGCTACCAATGCTTCCGTTGTCAATATCCCGATAGTTGAGGAAAGCCTCTCTAGGATTCTTAGAGACATAAGGGGTCATGACTTCATAAAGGGTTCTTGTCAAATTTATGTGCCGATCTTTCGTTTCAGCTCCTCCTTCAAACCAGTTCACAAGATATTGAATTTTGAAGATGTTTCCAGCTCTGTGTGGGAATGGAGTTGCTGTCTCTGAAATTTCACTCATTTTGCCACCGTACGGATTCCATTGCATTGATACTTCCCCGAGTTCGATCATAACCTTCCAAAGGGACTCCAAGTCTGCCTTTGGAATAGGCTGCTTAACATAATCTGATTTGCGTTTGAAGTAAACAGAACGGTTTAAATTTCTGGAAAGTAAAACTTCAATCTTAGTTTCTTTTGGAGTGCCGAACCAGAACAAGAGAGATTCAACCCATCTCATCTCAATGCAATCCTTCTTCTGCAGACCAAGTTCGGGAAAGTTGGCACTCATAAGTTTGAGTAGTCTTTCGGCCGAGCCCAGAAACATGAATATAAATGAAATCTTTACAGTCATTTTACCTTCTTCGGGCCCATTAACAGGTTGGAGACTCAATCTGATGAAGACTTCTCGATCTAGCTTGTCTGCAATGTTCTGCCACTTCCAAACAAGCTCAGTGGCACCTTCCTCCAGGGTTTTATCAACATTGGCGACAGTGATATTCTCAGGGAGTTGCACCAAATTTATTTTCCACGAAAGAACTACTCCAAAACTTGCTGCACCTCCTCCTCGAATGGCCCAAAAGAGATCCTCCCCCATCGATTCTCTATCAAGAATTCTACCATTCACATCAACTATCTTTGCGTCGACAATGTTATCTACCGATAGCCCATATTTTCTCATCATGTTCCCGTACCCTCCTCCTGTAAAGTGTCCTCCCAAGCCCAGTGTAAAACAGACTCCAGCAGGAAAGCCATGACTATTACTTTTCTCTGCAATGCGGTAATAAAGTTCGCCAAGAGTTGCACCTGCATCAACCCAAGCACTTTCATCTGATATATTGATTTTGATGGATCGAATATTTGACATGTCCAGGAGGACAAAAGGGACTTCTGACACATAAGAAAGGCCCTCGTAATCATGACCTCCACTTCGGATTCTAATCTGCAAGTCATGGTCTTTAGCGCATATTACAGTTGCTTGGACATGAGATTCATGATTGGGAGCGACAATAACATGGGGTTTTGGGGTAGAAGGGGTCAAAAATATTCGATTTCTTGCATAAGACTGCAAAACAGATGAAAACGTAGAATTTTCAGGAGTGTAACATCAGACACGGGATCTGATTCCTGATAATGTTGCTGTTGAAGGCATTCAATGAATTTGTTTTGAGCTGTAACTGGGCTACCTAACGAAGCAAAGATGAATGTTAAAGGTAGACAAACTTTTGCAACCATTTTATGCTTCATTTTCTGTCGACGGCTTCGTATTGTGAATTGTAACCTATAACTCTCAGGTGTACTTATACTGGAAATCGAAACTTTACGTTGGATTTAACTTGTAAGAATTTGATGACCGGTTTGAATCTGGGGATGGTCAACATTTTACACTTCTAGAAGGCAATCGTTTTATATCAACAAACATTTCTGATTTTTTAAATAGCATCAGTTATGTGCTTTGCCATGAACCATATAAAAGATTTATGATTTTGCTGCTAAATCGTAAGGGTAGACGGATTACATGATCCAGCTTGATTTTATAGAGTTTAATTTATAGGGTAATTAACCTTAACGGTACAAACGTTACGGCAATAATACAATAGTCTAACCGCTAAAGAAAGTTGTTTACTTTTTACATCTATTTGTTGCAGGATCGTAATCCATTCTAGGTGAAAATAGAGGAGCAGAGAAGAGAAAAGGGTACACTACCCAACTTGGAAGTGAAGAATTGTGTTCGTGTCGCTTTCGGCCTGTAAAGTAAAGATAAACCGAACCATCAACTTGCAAGGGATAAGAACTGCAATACATGTCATCCATTCCACTGGCGGCTTAATCATTGGTAAAGAGTAAAAGGCTATCTAGTTTAACAAGATTTCAGCTGGGACAAGTATTTCATTGTAATCCAAGCAAACAAGCGACCATTATCATAACACCTTTCCACAACGTACGATACAAGTAAATTGACTAGGGCATCATAGAAGATACTTGTTCAATGAGATCCCAAAATTTGAAAGTTATGATATTTATAAATTGATTATATTTAATATCTCAAGTATATAATTTTTAATATTTCTTAATTGAGTTAGAGGTTAATGTTTTTTGTTTAAAAAGTATAGGTTTGATTGATTATGGAAGTAACATTTAAGAAATAAGGAAAATTTTGAAGAAAGTATAATGATTTAGTGGTGGCATATTAGTTGACTAGTGTTCCTTAACACTGATCGACCAATGTTATACCTTGTTTTTACTAAGATTGATAAACTAGTATGTTCAAAAATTACTTTCTAGGAAATTATTTTGACAATATCAAACATCATTTTTATTGAAAATAAACCTTAGCAACCAAAAGAACAACAAAAGGGGAGGGTTTGAGAGGGAAAAAAGAAGGAAAAAGAATGTGATTCTAGTAAAATATATTTATGTAGGATTTGGTAATGTTTGAACATCTTTCAAGTACATAAACTTGATCCATGGTATCTTTTGAACAAAAGTTGGTAGCATATTTCAATTAGGTATTTCAAAGTTTATTATTTTATTAATTATGCCTATTAAATGTCTTATTATGTGTTAATTAATTATCTATAACCTTTAATTTTCATTTTTTGATAGATTAGTGAAGAGCTACAATTCAAGGTACTTTTAAAGTTATACAACATCAGCTCTATTGGTTATTAACCAAATCTGCAGTATAGCTATTTTATAGCTTTAAGTTGTTATTTTATTTTATGTTTAGTTGTAGATATTTTTCCTAATTTCTAGAGTTGTAGATATATGTTTTCCTAATTTTTAGTAGAATCTTTTTATTTTTAGTGGGACTATAGGTTTAAGAAAACGTGGGCTTCTTTGTAAGCCTATATAAGGCTATTAAATGGATTGGATAAATATTCCTACCATTTTAAAGCAAAAGTATTAGTTCGGTCTCACATTATTCTTTTATTATTGAGATCGTAGTTCTTGTTTGGTTTTAACATTTGGTATTAGAGTTTGCATAATGAATGATCTTCAAGTAGTTGGAGAGATAAAGAAGCTCAATAACCAGAACTACAATACATGGGCAATGTGTATGATGTCTTATTTGCAAGGCCAAGATATTTGGGAGATCATCAACAAAATTAATGTTAGACATCCAGAGGCAGAGGATGGCAATGAAATGATGTGAAGGTGGAAGGTTAATGCAGGTAAGGCAATGTTTACTCTCAAAACAATAATTAAAGAAGATGTGTTGAGCATATTCTGTTGGAACCCCACCCTGGTGAGACACGGGTCCGACGTCCTACGTGACGTCTCGATGCGCAACCCATAAGGGAGGGATTCCTCACCACGAAAGAAAACTTGTTTCCGAAATTTAACCTGCAAAAACATGAACCTTGCGCTTATAACCTTGCAGGGTCATTAGCTGTAACTCCACATTCGTGGCGAGTGCACACTAATTAACCACCAAAATCATAAGTTGACTTATTCATA
>JANIJH010000003.1:55752972-55763226 GCA_024520975.1 Erythroxylum areolatum
CCATGGATGTGTGGATCAGACCCATATTAACCAATAGGTGCGTGACTGACTGATCAGCTTGTGGGTTGTGATGATTGGGCTTGGGCCCAATACAGCCGACCCGACCAATAAGAATTTATAATGGACTAATTTTGAAATTCTCTTAATTAAATACTCTTATTATTAATAAATTTTTAATCAACATTTCCAAACTAAAGTAATAAGACTTCTTAACAGTACATTTAAGATACTGACGTGAATGCCACATCGGACATCACATGTCAAAATGATATTTGTTGAGCTCAGCATAATATTATTAGTAGCTTGAATTCTAATTGAATTAATTTTTTTATAATTTTTAACATATGAATCATAAATTCAGCATGTACTATATCATAATTAAATAATTTAAATTTATATAAAGTTTTAGAAATAAAATTTTATACATTTATCAAAGAAGTAATTTCTATTTTTATTTTTATGAAAATTTAAATAAGATATTATCGTTTTGTCATTATAATTTCAAAATATAATAAATATTATTTTAGTAATGTTATAGTGAAATAAATATTATTTTAATAATATTAAGATACAAAATGATAATGATAAAAAAAATAATTAAATTTTTTATAAAATATTAAAGTGTAAATCATAATTTCAAATTTTAATAATACACAAAAAACTTCAAATTGTATTTAAAGAAATTTTATAATTAATATTATTTAAATTAATTTATATATTTTATTGAATAAATTCAAATAATATTAACTTTAATAACAACAAAATTATAACCACGCATGAATCTAGTTCATTTATTGATTGATATCGTCCTATTTTTTACTTCTTTTTTATACTCTTCACGAGTCATGACCTTAAAACTCTACTGGCGACCAGAATGAGATAACTTTCGGCAATGATAATGAGGGGACTCATATGCCGGTCTCGATCATTTTAAACTCTACTGGCGACCAGCATGAGGTAACTTTCGGAAATGGTAATGAGCGGACTCATATGCCGGTCTCGATCATTTTTTAAATAAAAATATAAAATAATAATTTTTTAATTAAGTTCAGTTATTTAAATTTAGACCTAAACTTAATTTTTATAAACCAAAATAATATCATTCTATTTAAAAAATTAAATTTAAAACCAGTTTAAATTTAATTTTACCCATAAATCGAACATTTTAAAAAACCTAAATTAGATTCATATACCAGACGATTATCATCCCTGCTCGATAGTGCTTATGAGCCAGCCCTCCTGCCCAAAAAGGTTCCAATTCCCAAAATGGAGAATTTGCGCTCTTTTCAGGGTCTAACTTTTTGGAAATGGATTCCCGTTTCAATTATGCGGCTCCTTTTTAGAAGATCGGTTTCTCAATTATGTCGTGTATCATATGTTCTTTTAGCTAAGGAATAGGATGCTCCAGGGGCAAATCACTAAAATGACAACTGTGGCCCTACTAAGTTATTCACTAACATGATACACGACATGGCCACTGATATCACATGACCAAGGCCTAAGTGTCAGTATAATTTGTCTCCACACACTAAATCTTACCGGCCAGCTGGCGGTAGTTAGTGTCCTTTTGTTTTTTCTCACGATACTGTTCATCACCAATTCCCAATACGGGAATCTTCTGGGATTTTGCTGTCGGATAGCTTCATTTTTTACTGATATGAAATCCAGACCGATTCGACCGTTAATCAGTCGATTATTCGATCTAATTAATCCCTAAAAATTAGTCTTTAATTAGATCAGTATAAATTGGTGTGAACCGATCAATTGACCGGTCCAACCAGTAGTTGAACCGGTTTAATATTTTTTTTTTTTTTTTTTGCTTTTTTAAAACACATCATGTTTTTATTTATATTTATTTATATTATTTGATCTAGTCAAATAAATTTTTTATTTATATTATTTGATATATTTTTCTATTTTTTAATATTACTAATATTATATATAATTAAATATAATTATTGCATAATTATAACGTCACACCGATTCGACCAGTGGTCGAATCGATTGAACCGGTGACCAGTAAAACCTCCGGTTCGACGTCCAATCTGGGTTTCAAAACATTGCTTACAATCGACAGCACAACTGAGTTTTTTCTAAGTACTTGGATTGAAATATGAACAACGACTACGAGACAGCCGAAACGATGAAAGGGAAATGGAATGGAAAAGTAAATAGCTTTCATCTTATTACGTTGGTGATTAAGGTTTTGAAACTCAGATCGGGCGTCGAACAAAAAGTTTTATTGATCATTAATTCGATCGATTCGATCACCAATCAAATCGGTGTGATGTTATAATTATGTAATAATTATATTTAATTATATATAATATTAGTAATATTAAAAAATAGAAAAATGTACCAAATAATATAAATAAGTATAAATAAAAAATTCATTTAACCAGTTCAAATAATATAAATAAATATAAATAAAAAATATGATGTGTTTTAGAAAGAAAAAAACAAAAAAAAATCATTGAATTAGTGGTCAACCGGTTTGACCAATCTCGGTTTAACTGGTCAATTGACTGGTTCTCACTGATTTGTACTGGTTCAATTAGAAACTGATTTTTAGGAGTCACCTAAATTGAATAGCCGATCAGTCACTGGTTAAACCGGTCGAACCGACCGGTCCGATCCGAATTTTAAAACATTGTTGGTGATAAATCTGGGTAGAGACTCATAGTTTACTTTTTAACCAATGAGATTTTGGTTACACCAATCATAAACATAAAGTGGCAACAATTTCAGCTTAATGCATCAAATGGGAGAAGCAATTAAAAGCAGTTGCTCCGACAGCAGGTGTTCAGGATTATACTCCTAGCTAGAACTTTTGGTAGGGCAAAGTTGGAATGCTTTGCTCATGTCTGAAAAAGTTGTGAGGGTCAACCTTTGTCTTGATTTGCACCAACCTGTTGAAGTTTTGTTTGAAGTACCTCACTCCATAACCATATCCTTCCACGAAGCTTTGGGTGCCATGTTTGTTTGTTCCCAAATCAAGATCCTTGTAGTTAACAAATGCTGCCCTTGGATTGTTAGAAACAAAAGGAGTCATGTAATTATATAGTTGCCGTCCCAAATCAATGTAATAGTCTGCTGCTTCAGTTCCTTCTTCGGTCCAGTTAATCTGATACTGAATCTTCCATAAGTTCCCAGCTCGATGAGGAAAAGGAGTTGATGTCGGAGATATCTCACTCATTTTCCCACCATACGGATTGAACGCCAATATTGGCCTCTCTAGCTGAATCATTTTCTTCCAAATACCTTCCAGACCCTGCTTTGAAATTGGCTCTTGCACATAATCTGATTTCCTTTTTAAATACACCTGTCTATGAGTTTGAGGTTTCCTACAAAGCGCTGCTTCTTTTGGTGTCCCAGCCGGAAAATCATCCCAGAAAAGGATTGATTCAAGCCAACTCATTTCAAGGCAATCTGCTTCAACTAAACCCAACTCTGGGAAGCTCCCTTCCGTAATTGAAAGAAGTCTCTTGGCATCTCCAAGGAACAGAGCTACAAATGAAGCCCTCACAGTTTTTTCACTGCCTTCACCTTTTCTCACAACGTCCAGAACCAGCCTGATGAAGAGATCTTCATCAATCTTAGGTGCAGCATGCTGCCACTGGTACACAATGTCAGTTGCATTTTCTTCCAGTGTTCTTTGGACTTTGAAGACAGTGACTTTCTCAGGAACTCGCACAATGTTGATCTTGAATGCAAGAACAACTCCGAAGCTACCACCTCCACCTCTAATAGCCCAGAACATGTCCTCTCCCATGGTTTCTCTGTCCAGAATTTTACCGTCAGCATTTACAAGTTTGGCATCTATGATATGATCAACAGTCAAACCATACTTTCTCATCATGCTCCCATATCCACCTCCAACAAAATGGCCACCAACTCCAACTGTTGGGCAGACACCAGCAGGAAAGCCATGAGTTTTGCTTTTCTCAGCGATCCTGTAGAAAACTTCCCCAAGAGTTGCTCCAGTCTGAACCCAAGCGGTCTCATCGTCGATATCTACCTCAACAGATCGAAGATTGCACATGTCAAGAATGAAGAATGGGACTTCAGAGACGTATGATGTGCCCTCATAGTCATGCCCTCCGCTTCTTATCTTCATTTGAAGGCCATGCTTTCTACCGCATTTAACAGCAGCTTGTACATGAGACTCGTGCAACGCAGTGAGGATGAGAACAGGTTTGGGTGTTGTTGGGGTGTTGAATCTGAGATTTCGAATGTAAGCTTGGAGAACAGAAGGGAATTCATGATCATGTGGAGTGTAAACAGCTTTGGAGATGGGATGAGAGGGGTGAGAATACCTCAACAGAGACTGGTAAAAAAGTTCATGATCAGTAGCTGAGGGTGGAACTGCTCCCATTGCCTGTGACTACTGAAAAGAGTACGATATACCGTGGTAGTAAGGAATTTAGAAAAGTGTGGTTCTAAACAATAAGATCGATGCATATTTATATAGAAGCATCTGGTTTACAAATACTGAACCATACTAATCTAGCAATTGCCGTGGAGCTGTGGTGATCAGCAGCTTAGTCCTTTGCTCTTTTTCCAGCCTTGGTATTGTCATTGCCTTGCTTATTTTCTTAACCTTAAGAATTAAGATCCCAACTTTATGGCCTGGAGTTTTCAATAGAACAAATTGTAAAAGCTTAGAAGAGGAATAGTTTAAATCCATGCAAAGTTATTCGAACAATGAACGAGGAAAGAGCTAGGAAGAATTGTGCAATAAGCACATAAGAAATTGTAGGAACAAGGGCATAACAAGCACCTATTGTGTAGGATTTCACCGGGGGTGAATTAATAAATAAAACACAATATATTTTTATAAAAATAGAATTCGTTATTATTATTATTATCTTTTGAATGTATGTTAATAAATCAATTCAAAATAAAATGCAAAATTATGTCTTATTTATATAAAAAAATTGGACCTCCTTTTCACAATCATTGAACACTTACACTGTTATTACAAAGAATATTGTTCTAATCTACTACTATGTATTGTTAAGATTAAGATTATAATTTAGCTATTACCAAATCAAATCTATAAGCCGAGCGGCGGATGTGTCAAATATAATAAATCGCCCTATCAATTGGTTTATTGAAGAGCAGGAGGTCCACGATATTCAGAAACGGGACCGTACAAACTACAATTAAATGCTCCCTCCTCCAAGGTTTTCTTGATTGAAAGAAGATATTTTAAGTATCTCTCTTGTACAGTCATAGTTAACCAACGGTTGTTTGAAAGGGAGAGCTACAGGTATGGGAGAGAGTACATGACTGGAAGAAGGCCCTGATCCTACTCTGTTTCGTATCTTCCCATCCACAAATACCCTTTTTTATTCTAAAAAAGATTTTTTAATTAATTCAAAAGAAAGAAAAAGGAAATAGATATAGAAGTAATAAATTCTAAATAATTAAAAAAAGATAAATCTAATTTACTTTTTGCAATTGCTCTGGCATTTGGAGAAACATACTCCAAAGCTCAACCTGCAGTGTAATCCCACTTCTATGGAAGACAATATCGATTGGGCACTAAGTCAAAATGAACATAACTCATCTGATTTATGAAATATGGAGAGAGAGAAATTGCAGAAGATTCCAGAACACAAAGCAGGAGGCACCGACACTCTGTCAATACATTATTCATGGTACAAGGGAAACATTGATAGTAAAGAAACTGCATCTAAGCAGTAAATACATGTTCAGAATGAACTGGAACCTCAGGAAACTAGAAGAAAATATAGCAGGAATTCTAGAGATTCAAACATGCAGTAACTCCCAATACTCGAAATCAAGCGAAAGGAACATGCACAGATGGTTCTCATAAAAGTCAGCAAAGCTCACCTGGTTCACGAAGATGAGTACTGGAGCATAGAGGCAGCCGAAGTATGACAGAGTCTTGAGTGACATGCAATGCTATAATAGCAATAATTAGAGGGCAATAAGGAACATCGTCAAGAGATCATGGATAACCTCGAAGATAATTCATTCAAGAGACAGACAGAAGAGACATACCTCCGTTAGACATTTTTGTCCCTAGGGATATTTTTGTCTTTTTCTTATTAAGTGGACAACTATTAATTGTAATTTTGGCTTTCAATAAATAATCGGTTAAGTTATCTAATTTTATCTAAATAAGGGTAATAAAGTGGTATAATAAATGATCTAGTTTAATAGATTGAAGTCCGGGTGAAAAATAAATTCCTTTTAATATAGAACTGATCCATATTGCCTTGTAATAGGGAAACCCGATATAGAATATATATAAAGGTTAAAGTCTCCTACAGTTATTCATATCAATTGTAAACATATGGTTCTCTGACTCGTTAAGAGAGCTTGCGTATTGAGAATATTATAAAAAGACCTAAACCGAGTGTTGTGAATAACTTCCTCAATGTCCTGAGAAGATTTGAGCTCGTTTTGGCATCAAAAACTGCTTCGAAACATTGAATGGAACTAAAATCAGGTATTTCGTATTTCCTTTATTTTTACCCTTTCATGTATGATCTTGGGTACGTAATAAGGACTGTACTACATATTACATGTGGTATCAAAGCAGTTACGTGATCAGGTTGACGGAAAGGAAGGTTTTTCGGTTTTCATTCATTATGGTTTTCTTCAGTTTTTAATTCATTTTTTGATTTTTTACGTATATAATTACATAAAAATTGTATACATAAGGTTAGTTATGAAAAACGGATCGAAAACGGGGCAAAAAGAGCAAAAAATGACATCCTAGGATCCTGAAAATTGTCCTCCCCGTCGGAGGGCGTTGCACACGCCTAACGTTGCTACAGTAGATGAGGGAGCGACAGTACAGCTAGCGCATGCATTGCACGAGCCAGTCACGTGACGTCAAGTGGCACCACACGTTGGCGGATGCACACGCCTCACGCGACAAGCTCTCCCATGAGCATGGAACCAGAGGTGTGTGCGTGACATGCGTCACATCTAGCTCGACATGTTGATCGCTGGGATCGAGACATTTGCACGCGCTGTACATTAGGCATGCGTTTGCGCATGGGGAGCCCGTAACTTGCACGCCCCATATGCATCTCGTGCAATAGGTTCGGTATTTAGGAAAGTACGGTAAACATTCTCATTGAGATTTTTTACTTATAAAAGTCTCAAATAAAGTTTAAAGACAATGTTTTCAGTGTTAGTATGTGGTTATTTAATTGTGAATCTAGTTTTTTCATTTATGACCGATTTTCACATACATTATGCTTATATAGAATGTGAGGATGGCATAAAGATGTATCCCTTGTGTTTGTGATTTTTTCAGGTACTGGTAAGATTGTAGCCACCACAGTAGCCTTTCGAGCCAGTATTTGGATTGTACCACGTACATGTCGGGGGATGTCTCTGATCTCATATTCGGTTATTCTACCTAAAGGGGTTTACCTCATATGAGATTTTGAAATGTAGATAAAGGCATTAGATGGAGGAAAGCCATCACTTAAATGATCTATTCACTCATAAATGGCAGTGTCATAAGAGTTGATAGTTTGTATTATGATCGCTTTTAAGTGGAGGTCTAATTGCATATATTATGTACTCAGTCCACAAGTGTTTCATAATATGTGTGATTGGATTCGTTGTGTAGATAATGTTATCATTGCTGTCCTGCATTTATACTGATTTTTACATTATCTTTTCTATTTTTCAGTCACCTTCTCAATCAACAACAATGTTGTCACCTTTGAAACCTTATATGGTTTCAACTTCAAGAAATAGAAGAAGGACATGGAATTTGCATTAGAGATGGCAGATGTCAGCATGGCCATGCACATAGAGGCCTCTCCCACTTACAGTTGTCAACTCAGAAGCTGACAGAGCAACGATGGTGACTTGGGAAAGGTCAAATAGAATGTGTTATTTGACCATTAAAAGGTCGATACCTGATCATCTGTTAAGCGGATTGGTGGACACAACCGTAGCTTAGGAGTTCATGGAAAACATATCCCAGAGATACAATCTCTTCTCATGCTGAGCAGAGCACATTAATCAAGGAACTATTCTCCATGAGGTACATTAGAGAGGGAGGCGTTCGGGATTATATCATCCAGATAATGCATCAAGCACTAAACACTCTTCCCTAGGAGTTTGAGATGTTGGTCACCTCTTACATCTCACAAGATGAGGCGTGGGATATTAATGCCTTGATTTCCCTGTGTGCTGCAACAGAGGAGAAGATCAGGAGCTCTCATCATCTAGCTATATATGCAATTGCAAAGGGTAAGGGGAAGGCTAAGCCTTAACAGTCTAAGGGTAAGGGTAAGAAACCCAAACCCTCTCCTCATATTCAGAGTGGGTAGTTTAGCATTGTGAAGGGCCCATATGACCTTAAGAGTATGACATGCTTCTTTTGTAAGAACAAGGGACACAGGAGGTCTGATTGCCCAAAGTACAAACTATGGAAGGTTAAGCAGGAATTGTCAGGTAACTCCTCGACCTTTATGATTCATGAATCCAATGTACCTATAACCACATCAAGTTCTTGGTGGTTAGATAATGGAGCTTTTAACCATGATGCTTTCACAATGCAGGGGTTCAGATCTAGGAGAAGGCCGAATAAGGGAGAGGAGAAGCTGATGATCGGCAACAATGAAGGGGTGGATGTTTTGTATGTAGAAGATGTAGGATTAAACCTCGATACGGGGTTTGTACTGGTTTTACGAGACACATTTTATATATCATCTTTTAAACTGAATTTGATCCCTGTATCAGTTTTGGATAAAGAAGGTTTTCATTTTGTATTTGATAATGCAGTTGTAAATATTTCTCTCAATACTAGACAAATCGGTACTGCCTTCTTATCCTACAGATTATATATAATGTGTTTTACTCCTAATAAAATGTATGCCTCGTCTTATGTTGCTGAACCTGTTACTCAAAAGAGAATTTTCATAAAGGAAACATCGACATGATGTAGCATAAACATCTTGGTCACATTTTCAGGGAGAGGGTTGAGAGATTGATAAAGGATAACATTCTCCCAACTCTGGACTTCAGTGATCTAGAAATATGTGTCGATTGTTGTAGGGGTAAGTTGACCAAGATAAAGAAAAAGGGGTTAACTCGTACTTCTAGTTTATTGGACCTTATACATAAAGATGTTAGTGGTCCCTATATAGTCACGTTATGCAATGCCAGATGCTTTATGAAATTTATAGATGATTATTCCTGTTATGGTTTTGTGATTTTGCTTAAAGAGAAGTCTGAAGTTCTTGATAAGTTTAAGATCGTTAAGACTGAAGTTGAGAACCAGTTGGAAAAATCAATAAAGATTGTCAGATCTGATAGAGGAGGGGAAGACTATGGCAGACATAGGGTTGCAAGACAAGAAAAAGTTCCATTTGCCAGGTATTTAGAATCGATTGAAATAGTGGCTCAGTTCACTATGTTAGGTAGTCTTGAGCAAAATAGTGTGGCTGAAAGACGTAATTGAACCTTTAAGGATATGATGAGGTTAATGCAGAGTAGGACTAACCTACCCGAATACCTTTGGGGTGAAGCTATCAAGATGACATTATATATTTTGAACAGAGTCCCGAGCAAGTCAGTATTAAAGACACCTTTTGAACTCTGAAAGGGCTGAAAGCCAAGCCTTGCACACATTCGTGTGTGGGGCTACCCTACTGAGATGAGTTTGTATAATCCTTATGAGAGTAAATTACAATCTCGTTCAACTCGTTGCTATTTAGTGGGTTTTTACGAACACTCTAAGAGCTGTAAATTTTACTGTAGAGAGGGAGGAGCTAGACTAGTGGAATCACAGACAGTGAAGTTTCTGAAATATAATGTCTATGATGAGGGATGATCCTCACATCCTCCAGAAGATAGCAGGATGGATACTACAATTATTGTGTATCCACCTCTCATACAGTCAGTTCCGATGGATGAAGGCCTGAGTATCATGCCTATACATGCATAGGAACCTATTCCTATTTAGGAAGAGGTTTCTGAGATACAAGAGCCTATACAGTTGAGCAGATCCACCAGAGAGAGGCGACGGGCTATCTCATTGGATTACATAGTCTATTTAGGTGAACAAGACTATGACATATGATATATTATGGATCCAATGATTTTTATAGAATTCGTTTATGGACCTCATGTAGATATATGGTGGAAAGCAATGAAGGATGAGATGCAGTATATAAGGTATGAGAGCTTTTTGATTTACCTCAACATTGTTAAGTCAAGTAGACTTCATTTTTATTAATTTTGGTGACA
>JANIJH010000003.1:56008652-56022952 GCA_024520975.1 Erythroxylum areolatum
GACAGGCCATTCTCGACGAATTCCATTCCTCCGTCCCCAGAGGACATGTCGGCATTACATGGACCTTTCACCGTGTAGCAGCAAATTATTACTGGCCTTCTATGAGACAGGATGTGCAATGGTTTGTGCGGGAATGTATGGTGTGTCAGACCATGAAATCGTCACAATTATCCCCGGCAGGTCTACTTCAACCATTGCCTCTTCCCGACCAGGTATTTGAAGAAGTGAGTATGGATTTTATTACTGGACTTCCCTCTTCTTTTGGAAAAACTGTTATCTTTGTTGATGTGGATCGGTTATCGAAATTTGCACATTTCTTTGTTTTGCCAAGCAACTTTGACAGTGCCAAATTGGCGCATGTTTTCTTAAATGGGGTTGTGAAATTACATGGCATTCCATCAAAGATTGTTAGTGACCGAGATCTGCTATTCTTAAGCACTTTTTAGGCAGAAGAACTCTATGGACAACACGAGCATTAAGTTCAGCTTATCACCCTGAAACCGATGGACAATCTGAAGCCATTAATAAGGTACTGGAAATGTATCTTCGATGCTTTGTTGCTCATGCACCGAATGCTTGGGTGACAATGTTACCGTGGGCTGAGTATTGGTACAATACTTCCCACCACAGTTCGGCTAGCATGACCCCCTTTCGTGCCCTTTACGGTCGAGATCCTCCAATGTTGATTCGCTACATTCCCGACATTGCTAAACTCTCCACAGTTGACCATGCATTGTCCCATCATGACCACATATTGGAGCAACTCAAAACCAACTTGCCTAAAGCCCAAAACCGAATGAAGAATCAAGCGGACAAACACCGTCGGGACGTTTCCTATGAAATTGGCGATTGGCTCTTTGTCAAACTACAACCATACCGACAATTGTTTTTGCGCCTTCACCGCAACCAAATACTAGGGCAAAGGTACTTTGGACCATTCCAAGTCCTCCAAAAAGTTGGTTCAGTCGCATATAAACTAGATCTTCCCATATCGTCTCGCATCCACTCGATTTTTCACCTTTTAGTTTTGAAGAAATGTGTCAGACATCCGCATACTCAGACTATTCCATTTCCCCTTTTGGCGCCAACACTTGAACAACCTCGTGTACCGTCCCACATTTTGGCCACCCGAACTTTATTGATTGAAGGCAAGTCCGAACCCCAGGTGCTTGTGTAATGGGAAGGCATGGGAAACGACGTAGCTACTTGGATGCCAACCAAGGAGTTCCATCATTCATTCCTTGACTGGAACCTTTTCCGAACCTTGAGGACAAGGTTCGTTTTGAAGGAGGAAGCAATGTAACGGGCCCTGATCCACTAGTAACAATCAAGAGTAATGAATCAGTTAAGAATTCGATATACCTTCGTAAATCCCAGCGTGAGAAAAGGACGTCTGTACTCCTAAGAGATTACGTGGTAGGCTGATATGAATTCTGTTATGATATTCAGTTGGCTTGAGGCATAAATAGTCATGAGGTAATAGTGAGTGATAATTTTTGGCTTATATTGGTTTAGCCTTCTTCTCTCTTGCTGAGCACAATCCTATGTCAAGCTTCTCTTCTTTAATCCTCTATATTTCTTTCAATTCCCTACTATAGCTTATCGATGTATTACCCAATACCATAAATATAAAGGACTCATGTTTCCTTTCTTTTATCTCAACTTTTCTCTACATATTCAACGGAAGCCATTACATTTTGCATAGAGAACTGCAGAATAGAAGAGTAGGAGGAGTTTTGGGGGGTGTAAACAACCTTGGAAATATCATCAGTGGAATTTTTGAAAGCAAGGCATTGAAGAAACTCCTCATTAGTGTAACTGTTGGCTACAGATACTAAAGATAACAAAAATAGTGTACTAGTTATGAGAGCAAGGGACGACATAGAAGAGTTTAAAGACTTCATATCCAGTTCTAGTTTTGTGTTTGCAAAATTATGCTAGAGCTTGCTGTACTTATACTGGTTTGGATATTGACAGCACCTTAAAAAATTGAAAGCTGATCTGTTCTAGTAATGCAGTGTTTGACAAGGCAGGGGAAGATTGAGATCAATTATTCTTTAATATTTCCGAATGTTGATCTGTAAGGCTTAATAAATTCCTGTTCATAGTTCATAGAATCATAGAATCATAGGGCATAAACTGCTGCATCCTGTCACTAAACTAAATAAATCATTAAGTTAATGTAATAACCGAGAAATTATATTATAATTTAGTGTTTGATCAGATCTTTAAAAATTAAAATAAACAATCAGTTCGCATTTTAGTGGATTGGTAAAGATCCTGAGGAACTTTGACGTATAATTGAATTCACTAGAGTTAATTAATTCAATTGAACTGGTCCATCGAATTCAATTTTTAATTATTGATCTTGTCTTACATTTATTATGTGCATGACGCTCTACTTTTCGTTTTTTATTGTTCAATTTTCTAAGATATAATTTCCCAGCATAATCCACTCCAGTCAAAGAGGAATGGTTCAAAATAATCATATTCCAGTCGTACAGTTGACTTCTTGGGCAGTACGTTTCTTGAAAGTTACTTATGCAGATGAGTGGATGGATGGTATAACAGAAACACGTTGACTTCTTGGGCAGTACGTGATCTAGACCCTAGATTTATCCATTCTACTCAAAGGGGCGTAGTTCAAAATATTGACATTCGATTCGAGTCGTACAGTTGATTCTTGGACAGCACGTTTCTTGAAAGTCACTTGCGCAAATGAATATCATTTGGAAAGGTCCATACGAAATAGTTCATTGGTTTCGGAGAAGCTTCCGTGTAAGCGGTAAGAACTCACACAAGCTCTGGTAACATTTGTCCCTCGTTTTGAATTTTTTATATATTAATTAGCCAAAACAGTATTTAATTTTTATATGAAAATTCAAATAAAATTAATTTTGAATAATATAACATGCATAAAAATATTATGGAAATCATTCAAATGGTTTTGAGCATAATATAAATTAATCACTAGATTTATATACTTTTTGGAAGACACCTGTAAGTTACAATTTAAGATATTAAGTGAAGTTATACTCTGAAACAAAACGGAGACCTAACAATTTAAAAATGGTGTGCGGAAAACTTTATGACGCTTCCGTTCTATTAAAGAATAGATATGAATATTGGCTCACTGTTCATTAACAAAATATTGACTCACTGTTCATTAACAAAGGTAGGTACATATACAGTACAACTCATGATCTCCATAATGGTAATGTATGGCTCATAATGTGTCATGATAATAATAATCATGATAACCCTCTATAATTAGAAGATACATGTCCATAATTAGAAGATTAAAACAATCCAAGTGTATCTATAATGATCTTGCTTATCACCCTCCCGCAAGTTGTATAGGTTGGGAAAGAACTAACAACTTGTTTCGTAGAATCAAAAATCTTTGCTTAGAAAGTGGCTTGGTAAGAATGTCGATTAGCTCATCCTTGGACGAAATATATCTGATACTGAGTTCTTTATTGGATACTTTATCCCTCACAAAGTGAAAATCAATTTCCAGGTGTTTTGATCTTGAATGAAAAATAGGAGTAGAAGTGAGATAAGTAGTACTTAGATTGTCGCACCATAAGATGGGAGGTTGAGGAAGCCTCGCACCTATTTCACGTATTAAGGAACAAATCCAATGAAGTTCATTAACTATGGTTGCAATGGCTCGGTATTCTACATCAGTGGAAGATTGAGCTACGATCCTTTGTTTACGAGATCCCCGTGAAATTAAGTTTCGACAAAGATAAATAGAATATCCAGTGGTAGATTTTTTGTTACCAATAATGCCTCCTCAATCTGCATCACTATATGTAGAAATTGTAGTAGTCTTGGATGAGTGAAGAAATAAGCCATGAGAAATAGTTGATTTCAGGTATCGCAAGATTCGTTTAACTGTCTTCCAATGGTCATTTGTGGGTGCATGCATGAATTGAGATGCTTTATTTACGGCAAAGCAGATGTCAGGCCAAGTAAGGCATAGATATTGAAGTGTCCCAACAATGCTTTGATAGAGAGTACGATCTAAGAAAGAGGACCCTTAAGAATGAAGACTCTGTTTTGGACAAGCTAGTGTCGAAAGACCATTTGCATTAGCCATCCCAATTTTTTCAAGCAAGTCATGAATATACTTAGATTGAGTGACAAGAAAACCACCACTACTCCAATTAGCCTCCACACCAAGAAAGTAATTAAGCCTTCTGAGATCCTTTAATGGAAATTTCAATTGCAATGAAGCAATAATTGAATGGATAAATGATATATCAATGCCAGTAATTAAAATATCATCAACATATATCAAACAAAAAACTTGAATTGAGCCACTGGAATAAAATAACAGAGAGTTATCTATTTTTAAACCTATAAATCCAAGAGAAACTAGAGATGATGTGAAACATTTAAACCAATGTCGGGGAGCATGTTTTAAACCGTAAATTGATTTATAATTTTTAGACATAGTCAGGAAAGAGAGGATGAACAAAACCTTAAGGTTCTAGTTATTTGGACAATAGTTGACCCTTACCACTTATACGCTCTTTAACATTTTCATGTTTAATCAATATGAGATACTCTAATACTCTCCTTCAAGTGCAACTGGGACTGGACATCCAGTTGTCACTTAAAATAACACAGTGATAATCGGACCTGACCGCTGGAACTGGACATCCAGAAGGACAATTGGAAAATTAATGATCCGAATCAAACCTGCTCTGATATCATATTGAATTTTTAATATGGGCAGAGTGTAGAGTCCACTTACAAGAATTGGGCTTCGGTCAACTATTGTCCAAATAACTAAAACTAGTTGTTTGGATAGTTGACCCTTACCACTTATAAACTCTTTAACATTTTCATGTTTAATCAATATGGAATAGTGTAACAATAAGAACATCTTCTTCAAGAGAACCATGAAGAAAGGCATTAGACACGTCCAATTGCTTAATGTCCCATCCTCCAGATAAAGCAAGAGATTAAATTAATCAAATAGTAGTTAGTTTAATGATTGGACTGAATGTCTCTGTATAATCAACTCTTGGTCGTTGACGAAATCCCTAGGCAACAAGTCTAGCTTTGAAATGATCTAAAGTGTCATCCTTATTTTGTTTGATGCAATAAATCCATTTACTTCCACTATATTTTGTTTTGGATTTGGGGGAACCAGTGGCCATGTTTTATTGTTCATCATACCATTGTATTCTTTCACCATTGCTTGACGCCATTGAGCCAATTTAACAGCTTCACTAAAACAAGTTGGTTCGGTTTCTTTGGTTTTTGAACAAATAAGAGCTTTGGGTTTTAAGGAGCCAGTTTGCGATCTAGTAATTATAAGATGGGTATGGTTTGGGTTGTTATGGTGGTTCGGGTAATTGGATAAGTCTACAATAAGGGATAAATCAGGTGATGTTGATGGGGATTGGGGTAAAGGTTCGGTTGAGGATGATGGTGGATTTGAAAAAGAACTTTGGGCTGGTGTTGAAGTTGGAATGGATGGTGGGGAAGTTTGGGTAAAGCTGGAGTGTTGTGTAACAGGTGGAGATATGGTAGAACCTGTTTGGACTAGGAATGGAAGAAAGATTGTGGCTGGAGATGAGTTCTTGACATTAGCAGGCTTCACATCTTTAGAGAGAAAAGGAAATTCCTAGCCATAGAAAACAACATGACGTGAGATAACAAATTTTAAGGAAGGTAGATCAAGACAAATAAAACCTTTATGAATCTTGCTACAACCCATGAAAGCACATTTTTTGGAACGTGGAGACAATTTATTTGTTCAGTATGGTCTAAGCCGAGGGTAACATAAACACCCAAAAACATGCATATTTTGATAATTGGGATTTTGTGAAATAATTTTGAAAAGGGAGTTTGGAAACTAAGTTGAGGAGTTGGTAATCTATTAATAATATACATTGCAGTATCAAAGGCACATGTCCAATATTTGGTGGCAACACATGAGAATGGTGCAACAAAGCTAAACCAGTTTCTACTATATTTCTGTATTTTCTCTCTACACCATTTTGCTCTGGAGTTTTTGGACATGAACTACATTATGTAATTCCATTTTCAAAGAGATATTTGGACAAAGCCTGAAATTCACCTCCCTAGTTTGCCTGAAACGACTTTATTTTGCTATCAAAAAAGATTTCAACTAAATGTCTAAACTTGATAAACACATTAAAGACTTCAGATTTATAATTCAAAAAAATAAATCCAAATATATTTGCTGTAATGATCATAGAAAAGAACATAGTAACAACTTCCATCATCAGAAGGAATTGGGGATGGTCCCCAAACATCTGAACAGATTAATTCTAAAGGTTTTGAAGCACGAAAATCTGATATGGAAAATAGTAACTTGTGACTTTTGCTAATATTACAAGCATGACGAGCAAACAAAATTTTAAGACTAACAAAAGGAATGTTAGAATTTTGGAGAGCTTATCGAACTATTTTGATATTGGCATGTCTAAGAATAGAGTGCCAACAAAAAGAATTTGTGCAACTATTGCTTGACGAGAACTTGTAGACTGTTGAATGAGGACAAGAAGCATAAAATAAAGACCACAATCATTCGGCCTTGTATAGAGCAGTTCCCTTATGTGGATATCCTTAATTTCAAAAAGGTTAGGGAAAAATTCAACAGAAATATTGTTAGCAGTAGTAAAAGAATGACGGAACATGTAAGATATTATTAAAGCAAAAGAACGATTTTTAGAACGATGTATGGATGAACCAATGTTGGAGATTGGAAGACATTTATCGTTTCCAATTTTGACTTCATCAGGACCCTAATATTCGGAATGCAAAGATAAGTTTTCAAGAGCAGGTGTTAAGTGATGTGTTGCGTTAGTGTCAAGAACCCATTGTTGACTATTATTTAGTGTAGAGGTTGAGGCCGCTAAGTTGGCAACTAGTTTTGAAAAGTAAAAAGAAGGTTGGTGATTATATGCACTAGATCACTGAGAAATACATTGTCTTGTGTAATGATCGAAACCATAATAGTTATGACATTGAGAAGCGGGGATGTCAGATCTGTAAATTGAATGGAAATTTGGACCTCAAAATTGTCCAAAGCTAGGTGGATTTCCTCTACCACCACCACCTCGTCCCCTTCCACGTTGATTCCTTCAACCTCACCACGAGTTGAATTTTGGGAGTGAGAAGCAGAATTATTGTGAGTTACGAGATGAGCTGTTGGTTGAACTATCTTTGTCAAATTATGTTCAGCAGCTAAGTCTTCTTCTTCACTAAGAAGAAGCCCAACAAGATCATCAAAGGATACATCATTAGATCGATGTCGCAATGAGCCAGTAAAAGGAGCATATGAGGATCCTAATCCATTGACTATAACTTGAATCAAATCATCTTCACTAACCGAGCAACCCAAGGTAGCCCACTGATCAAACATGCTTTTTGCACGTTACGTATTTTAAGATATATAGTATATATCTTTTTATTTAGTTTTGATATTTTATTTATTAATTAGACATATAAGATATTAATTAGATAATAACTTGGATTCAAAAAACTATTGATGATAATCTTCTAATTGTGATAGAGTCCTATCCTTAATTAATGTATATTTTGACAAGAAGTATGATGAATATTTGGGATAACGGTTTAAAGGTGATACAACTCTATCTTAAGTTGAAGTATGTATACATTAGGATTATGGTGTATTACGTGGGTGAGAGTCAAGGTTTACTGCTGGAATTTTCAGTGATTTGGCCAAGGGTTTTTGTATAATTTTTTGGGTCTTTGCCATGGGTGAGGAAAATAGGCGTACTGCTATGAATTTCTCTGTTATAACACTCATGTGACTTCAGCTAGGTTAATGGTGAATTGAATTTGAGTGTGTGAAGATTACGTGAGTGAGTGGGCTGAATAATAGTGTGTGAAATCTACAGTTTGGTGTGTGCGTGACTCTATGTTCTTTCGTATTTCATTGGTTGCGTGATTTCTGGATTTTTGAGTTGTGTTTGTTTAATTTTCTAAACTGATTTCATGCGGATTGAATCCTAATTTGGTGTTACAATTTTTTTCAAGGTTTTCATGACTTTGTTAGAAAGTTTATCGTTGGCATTGTATGTGATTTGACAGCTGCGTTTTCTTCTATTTTGAGCGACTATTGAGAGCTTCTTGGTGTCTAGTGTGAGGATTTTGGCAGCTAGTTTTTCTATTGTGTTTGCATGATTTTATTGGGTTGTTCATTATCGATGGAGTGTTAATTTTGTGGTTGTCGTTTTTGGTGTTGGTGTGCAAAAATTTCAGAAATTCATGTTCCTTTTTGCTGCTGTCTTTGTTGATGGTTTTGTGCAAAAAACTTCATCAGTTGTCACAGTTGTTACAAGTCTATTAGATTAATGTTTTGGTGAAGAAATGTTGCTAATTTGAAATGTTTTTGTGGCTGTTGTACGTAGAATTTTTAGTGAAGATATTGAAGCCCCACAGCAGATCATTCGATGAACAACTTCTCGTTCTTTGGTTGATAAAGCGACATAATTAGAGAAGTTACTTTTTATCTTAAGTGTTGTCTTTGTTTATGTTGATTATTATTTAATCACTTGAGTTGTTTATTTCGTATATTTATTATCAAATACTATTGAGAAAATCCTCTATTGAGGTTAACACGATTCTGTCGTATTATTGGGTATGAAAATTTTTCATGAAAAGTGAGGTTGAGAGATAGTGTCAAGGGTTGAGTGGTATTAGCTCAGTAAAACTTTGTATAAATCTATTGTACTTTTGTAAAATATTAAACTGAATAAGGGCCCCGCAGATATAAGCAAAGTGTGCCGAACTGCGTTACCAAATTTCTAGTACTTGTTATTATTTTGTTTTTTATTGTTTTTGTTTTCGTTTGTACTAGAGACGTCTACGGTAAAATTGAAAAGTTTGTGAAACTTTTACCTCCTTCGGCTTATCACGTATATTGAGCAATTGTTTCAGAATCTTCCCCGGATAATTTGACAAATCGAGACTTAATAGTCGAGCTTGAGCTTTGGAGCGAGAAGCATAAGTATTGGCTAAGTGTACCGAACTGCGTTACTAAATTTCTGGTGCTTGTTATTATTTTGTTTTTGATTGTTTTTGTTTTCGTTTGTGTTAAAGACATCCACAGTAAAAGTGGAAATTTTGCGAAACTTCTACCTCCTTCGGCTTATCAGAGCATTGGTTAATTTTTGCGAAGCCAAGCGTGCACTTGGTACACCGACGATTTGTGGAATAAAAATTTCAGATATGGAGCCAATAATCCAATTTAATACTAACTGATCCTTGCAGGACCATTAGTGATAGGCGGGATTTGGTTGATTGTTGTCAAGAAGTTGAGGAGGAGGATCAATTGAGCCATCTACATGACCTGCTAAATCATAAATGAAAAGAAGAGGCATAAGTTGAGCTTGTCATAACAAATAATTATTTGGAGAAAGTTTGATTGGTAACTGATGTGCAATATTAGGTGGGCATTGAATGTGGGAAAAAGATGGAATTATGGCTGCGGTGTCGGTGAGAGAAGCCATATGAGCAAAATAAAGAAAACAGAAAATAGAGGAACGACGAAAGCAGATGAACAACGAAACTAGTTGCAGGCTTTGACTTTCTAAGAACAAGAGCGAGGACGTTCAAAAAGGTTGTCAATACAAGCTTCTGACAAAAAAAAAAAACTGATAAACGTTGGAACTTTAGAGAAGGAGCTCTTGACCGAATAAATGACTTGATACCATAAAGAATAGATATGAATATTGGCTCATTGTTCATTAACAAAGATAGGTACATATATAGTACAATTCATGATCTTCATAATGGTAATGTACTGTCTCATGATAATAATAATCATGATACACCTCTATAATTCGAAGATACATGTCCATAATTAGAAGATTATGGCAATCCAAGTTTATCTATAATGATCTTGCTTATCACCTATATCCTGAAAAATATGAAGGTTGACCAATTGATCCGATTACGTACAGATAACTGCTTTTCCTTTGCTTTGCTTGCAAGCAAAAGAGAGAACGAGTTTTTAGTTGACAGAGCAAGAGGATTGATTATTAGAGGTAAGAACACAATGTCAAGGGATGGTTGTTAGAAAGGAGGAGTCGAGTCACATCATCGTACAGAGTAAATAAAACATTTAGTCTCCCTAACGCGTCTGTTGATTGAAAAGGGTTTAATAACCTTTTGTTTTTAAAAAACTAAAAGGGTTTAATAACTTCATTATGCTTATATCAGAATACAACGTGGCTTCTAATTTTCATAACATTCAATCAATTATTTAGTTTATCATATGCATTGATGCAGAAAAAATTAAAAATAATGTTGAATTTCAGATTTATGCTAATTCAAATAGAGAATGTTTGGACACATAACAGTTTAAAATATAATCTCTTAGAGAGCTTTTTTTATTTTAGCACGTTAAATTGAATATTTTCAAGCATTAGATACATGATTGTATTGGAGAGCAAATCATAAGTACTTCTTCAACCAATTTGCCTTTGTCTCCACGTTTTCCAAATATGATAAATCTGCAAACTAAACTTGTTACGTAATTCTTGAATGTACACTATAAATAGGAAGCTAATTGCGAACTTTGGGTTATTGAGTTAGCAATTGAGATGGATTCTCTGACCTCCTCAACGATTCCCTTTCTTTTGAGTCTCATCCTCTTATTCCCATGGCTAAAATCAGCTCACACACATGAAGATTTTCTTCAATGCCTTACCCACCATTCTGAAAACTCCTCCATTTCCCAGGTCGTATACACAACCAACAACTCTTCATATTCATCTGTCTTGCAATCCACTTTACAAAACCTGAGGTTCAATTCCACTGACACTCCAAAACCTTTGATCATAATCACACCAAATGAAATATCTCAAATTCAAGCTGCAATAATTTGCTCCAGTAAACATGGATTGCAAATTAGAGTTCGAAGTGGCGGGCATGACTTCGAAGGCCTTTCCTATGTTTCGAACACCCTCCCATTTGTCATCATTGATCTTACTAATCTTCGCGCAATTACAGTTGATGCAGCCAACAGAAATGCCTGGGTTCAAGCTGGTGCGACTCTTGGTGAAGTTTACTATAAAATCGCGGAAAAAAGCAGAACCTTGGCATTTCCAGCAGGAGTTTGTCCGACAGTAGGTGTTGGTGGACACTTCAGTGGAGGAGGATATGGCACCTTGATGCGCAAATATGGTCTCGCGGCAGATAACATAATTGACGCACAAGTTATCGACGTTCATGGTAGAATCCTCCATAGAGCATCAATGGGAGAAGATCTATTCTGGGCCATTCGTGGCGGCGGAGGAAATACCTTTGGTGTGGTTGTTGCCTGGAAGATAAAACTCGTTCAAGTTCCACCAACTGTGACCGTATTCGTAATCGGGAGAAGCTTAGAACAGAACGCAACCAATGTTGTTCACCGGTGGCAATATGTAGCAAGTAAACTTCCTGAAGAGCTATTCATGCTAACAATCTTACGTAAAGCTAATTCTAGCCAAGGAGGAACCATTTTAGGAGCTGGATGGACAGGCTTGTATCTTGGCAGGATCGATAAACTTCTTCAATTAATGGAAGAGAGCTTCCCTGAGCTCGGACTGGAGAAGGAACATTGCACCGAAGGAAGTTGGATTGAGTCTGCCATGTACTTCGCTGGATTCCCAAGAAATGCAACTATGGATGTTTTACTTGACAGGTCATACCAGAAATCGAATTTCAAAGCCAAATCTGACTACGTTAAAGAGCCAATACCTGAAACTGTGCTCCAAGGAATGTGGGACAGGTTGAAGGAAGTGGAGTCAGCTGATATAATTTTGGTACCCTATGGAGGTCGAATGAGTCAGATTTCGGAGTCAAGCACTCCATTTCCACACAGAGCCGGGAATTTGTACAAGATCTTGTACTATGTGAATTGGAGCGAAGATGGCATTGAAGCATCACAAAAACACATAGACTGGAGCAGAAAAATATATACTTACATGACTCCTTATGTCTCAAAAAATCCTAGAGAAGCATACGTTAACTACAGGGATCTCGACATAGGTACAAACATCCAAGATGGTTCAAGTTACGAGGAAGCAAAATCTTGGGGTGAAAAGTACTTCAGAAATAATTTTGACAGGCTGGTACTGGTGAAAACTAAGGTGGATCCTGGTAACTTTTTCAGAAATGAGCAAAGCATCCCTCCGCTTGCTTGGTGATTCTGGGTACAAATAAGGACGTTGACCTTAGTTTTATGTATTTTATTGTATGCTATAGACATACTTTCTACTGTGGCACTAGCCCTCTCCCCCATTGTACGAAACCAAAATAATTGAAAACAAAAATAATGATATTAAATTAAATTAATAATTAAATTTCTCGAATTATATGCCTTTCATTAATTATAATCAGTTAATTCCAATGCCCCTTAGGTTAACGCTTGCTTGCGTAGGCATACAAAGAGTCATCTTTTCATTTTGCGTTGTTCTCTGAAAAAAGTTCAAAGTTTAGATTTTCACCGAAATCCTAACCAAGACTACAAATTATCTATAAAGTGGATAAAAATTTAATAGCAAAATTAATCATATATTAGTGTTTTTAAGCAATTTTTTAAAACATCACCAAAATTTAAATTAGTAAGATAAAATATTTAATATTTAAAAAATTCAACTGATATTAGACCGTCATAAAATTTGCTAAAGATTAAATAAAATTAAAAATATTAAAATATAATTGAAAAAGATTATCCTTATTTATCGAAGAATTTGAAGTTTAATTGAAAAATAAATTAATAAATGAACATTAATTGATTTATTTTAGTTTATAAGAATTTATTAATTTACAAAAATTGACGATTAATAATAAATTGATTGATTTTTAATAATAAAAATTATTAAAAATTGAAATAAAAAATTGAAAACTAAAAAAAATAGATGATTAGCAATTTTTATAATTAAATTGGTTGAATTTTTTATTATTATTTTAAGTGAAATAAACAAGTCTTTTGTTTTTGTTGTTAATTTAAAGTCTAAATCAAGGAAATAAAATGAAATTCTTGGTGGATGTTTGCATTTTGGACGGGCTTATACAAAAATAAGCCTGTTTGCCGAACAAGGAAAGTTTTATCGTATAACCGACCTATCGATTCTCTATACGTTCTGGTTGTTTACAAGTCCTAAGGCGGAGATTGTTGGAAACTCCAACGACGCCCTTGATTTCCTACCTTTTCTCTGCGTCTCTGTTCTTTATCTTCGTGGTTTGACTTCCGATTCCAGAGCAATCTCTGTTTGTGTTACGAAGTAATCGGGGAAGACGGAAATGAAATAAGAAAAGACGATCGTTAATGATGAAGAAGATGGAGAAGTTAAGCGCGGCATATCACTTTAATTGAGAGACCAGTGTAATAGCCGAATATAAGCTGAATACATGTGATTTTAGAAGTGCCTAACTCATCCCTAAAAGCTAGCTTTAGAGGAGGAGGTTTGTACATTATTATAAATTGTTGAATGCTCTTATATTTGTCCAATGTGGGATTCCTGGCACATCCCCCTCAGTCCAGAGCAGGACTGGACATCTGATGGACATATTAGGCAAAGGGATATAACCGGGCACCGCCCCAAACCATCGAGACAAATTGACTTGGCTCTGATACCATGTTAGAAGTGCCTAACTCATCCCCAAAAGCTAGCTTTAGAAGAAGAGGTTTGCATATTATTAAAAATTGTTGAATACTTTTATATTTATCCGATGTGGGATTCCTGACAGGCTTCAACAGCATGCTTTTGTGTGTGTGCTTGTGTAATCTCTTCTCTCTCTATCAATGGATTCTGTCTATTCTCTCTCCCTCTAATGTGCATCAATTTTGTCTGACAATTCCTTCCTCATATTCCAAATTCTGTTAGAATCAATTATATTCATAACAATTGGTATCAGAGAGTGCATTTCTGTGAACATCATTCATAGCAGATGACACCAAGAGCGCAGACCTTCGGAGGATGGAGGAAAGTTTGAAAAACTCCATGGAACGAATGTTTATGGAGATCCAGAATAGAACGAAAAAGGTTGAGAAGGAGATGTCGGAGCTAAGAACCCTCCTTTTACAAAATCTCCAAAAGTCAAGTGAGGCAGGTACGGCGGAGACTATACCACAAGGAAGCTTGGTGACGTAAGAGCGTGAAAGTAACACCTTCACTAGAATGAGCAGAATCGAGTTTCCACCATTCGATGGTGAAAACGCTAAAATGTGATTATATAGGTGCGAGCAATTTTTCACATTAGACCAAACGCCGGAGAACACGAAGGTGAGTGTGGCT
>JANIJH010000003.1:56688677-56704000 GCA_024520975.1 Erythroxylum areolatum
ACGAATGAAATGAAAAGTGTTTTTGATTTTCAAAAAAAAATAGTGATGTTTATATTGATGCCATGTGGAGTGTAGTTGGTTTTGCTCGGTAGTGCACCCTGATCGTGGGTTATGTGTCGGAATGACCTGTGGGCGTCCCGGTGTGGGCCCTACAGTAAGGGGGCGCTACAAGTAGGGCCTTTCTAGTTTAGAAGGCTCCTCTCAGTGTAACAGAGTAAGACTACACATGTCTTAAAAATAGGGAGTCATTAATAGTGACGTCCCAACTTTTCTTAAAAAATGCATGCGCAGACTGACAAATCTAAGTACGCATCTGTCAGAGATACGCAACCAATATGCTTCCTCTTCTAGTCTATACGTCTACTCATCTTCTTACTTAGTATACCCTAAGCAAACTTCCTTCGTTTTCTCATCTTTATCATTCTCATTCACACTTTAAGGAAGCCATCATCAGGGATGAGCTATTTATAGAACATGACATGTTTGAAGAAATTCCTAGAGCGAAAAAGTCCAAGAAACTAATGGCCCATAAGAAGGGAAAATTGTCACCACAAATAAAATCTTGTTAATTAGTGGAAGCTGAAGCCTGATATGAAATACGATACAAGAAGAGAAAAGTGGTTGTTGGACACACTGTGTCCCCTCATATGTTTGATGATATTAGTATTCCTCTCTGTACTTTCTTTGTTGCTGTTGGGTGGGAGAACTTTTTAAATTTAGATGATACAATGTGTGATGAATTAGTTAGATATTTTTACACATACATGCGAAAAGAAGAAATTGATGGAACGATAGCCATCATATATTGGTGCAGGAATGTGAGATCTTGATAATGGAGGATATATTGGGGAAGATTTTGAACATCACTCCCACAGGTAGGACTGACCTTCCTTGCCATAAATGGGAAATTGTTGATCTTGATTTGGGAAAGGTTGTGGACTTCATAAGTTTGCATACAAAGAATGCCTATGAAGGGAGACCTATGTATAGAAATCTAGACCTACTACCTAGATGCCTTGCATCAATATCGGCTACTTCAATTTTTCCAGGAAGTAGCTCGGTAGAAAGAAGTTGTCTCCTCCTCGATACCTATATGATATACAATCTATTGAAAGGAAACAAAATAAATCTTCTAGCAATGATTCTGAAGTGTATGGTGGAAAAGGGAAGCAACAAGAACACTACTGGAGGTCTACCTTATGGAATATTGTTAACCAAAATCTTCGCATATTTTGGCATTCCTTTTGACAATCTGACATGGTATGAGCTTGGTAAGTTCATTCCTCTATCCCCTCCTAATTTGGGTACAAGTTGAAAGAAGATATTTAGGTGGAGAAGAAAACAGAAAGAGTATCGGACTTCTTAGGTCCTACCTCAGAGCAGAAGATTGAAATGATACCAGAAATTGTAGGTCATACTCCAAAGAAATAGGCTCCTGTCCCTCTTCGGGACTTAAACAATATGGATATTGTACAATTGTTGAGGGACATTCACTCAAATCAGGATCAAATATGTGAATAAATAGACAGCCTTCAAAACCAAGTCCTGGATTTGCAAATTTTCCCTAGGAAATCACCTCACTGATTGTGTCAAATTTTTTCCACCTTCCTCCTTATAATCCTTTATTCTTTTTTATAATGAAAAAAGGGGAGAGTATATGATATATTTTTGCATATATGATGATATATTTTTAAATGCATATTTCTCAATGCTGCTCGAATATATATGTGATTGATTATGCTATTGAAATTGTGAATATCTATGATATATAAATGATAGGTTCCTTTCTTAAAGAGGCAGGCTCCTGCTAATTATAACTAAACATATAAAAGTCACAGGTGTCTTTTGAAATAATTTATTATCTCTTTGAAATTTGAAAAATATATCTATTATTGCATGTCATCATCAAAAAGGGGGAGATTATTAGCTCAAGGTTTATATTTAATGATTTTGATGATAACTGTATAATATTTCAAAATTCAAATTGGATTTATCCTTGTAAAATTAACAATCTATTTCTCAAAAAGGAAATAAATCATAAGAAATACACTTTCCTTCTTGTAGGAACCTTCTTTATAAACTTACCTTATTAAAAATGATTTATCTAAAAGGATCCTAATAATTATGAAGGTCATATATTAACTCTGTGATTACTGGAAGATTTTTGGTGAAGATAACATCAAAGTTATTCAAGATTAAATCCATCCAGTTGACTAAAGATGCGAGTGAAACAACGATTAGTTGAAGAAATTGACTATTTAAGGAAGAGCAACAACACTTATGAAGCAGAACGAACATATTTAGACTGTTGAAACATTTTGAACAACATCTATACTCTTGAGATTCATATCATTACTATTGTGTTTTAGAAAGTGAAATTACTCTATGAAGAGAGGAATTGTTACTTTGTTTTTCTGTGAGCTTTTTAGAAGCTTGTTATACACTTTGAGTGTGAAAGGTTAGAAAATCTTGAAAATACTATCAATAAATAATATGAGTGTGAAAGGCTCTATAGATGGAGTGTATCGTCAATAAAACTCCAATCTAATTCTATGGCATTAAACAACCTACCTTGACTTATATACTCCCTAATTATTTAAAAAATAATTTCCCAAACACACATCTCCATTGATCCAATTTCTTCAAATGCATCCCCTTTCATAGTTCTTATAACTCCTTAATATTTCATTAACAAACTGCATGCCTTACTCCAAAAATTCCACCATATTCTTACCACTCCCAAAGGTCTCCCTCCACCAAGATCCATGGACCACAAAATCCCTCTTCTCCCCAACTTAACCCTAGTCAATGTTCATCTGTATTACTATCCTTATTTTCAAAAGGTAGAGATCGAATGCTTAATAGTTGAAATTTTAGTGGAAGGAATTATCACCACTAGCACCAGTCCCTTCTCTTCTCCAGTGTTCCTGTGAAAAAAATTGTACATGGTAGTTTTACTTAGAATACCGTACACTCAATACAATGACTAAAAAGGATAAATTTCTTATCCTTGCCATCAATGAATTATTGGATAAGATCAATTATGCTCTTTTAAAAAAAATTGGACTTAAGGGGCTGCTACCACCAAGTAAGGATCCATCCCTCTAACATAGCCAAAACTACTTTTTGAAGGCATAAGGGCCACTACAAATTCCTTGTCATGCCTTTCGGTCTCTCTAGTGCCCCTTCTACCTTTCAGATGCTCATGAATTTTGTCTTTAGGGATGTTCTGTAAAAATTTGTGCCTATTTTTTTTTTATGATATATGTCCACAACCCCTTATGGGACTCTTATATAACCTACATGGAGTTTTTTTTCCACCTTATAGGAGCACTCTCTATATGTTAAAATGACAATGTGTGAATTTCGTTGTGAGGGACTTAGTTATTTAGGTCATTTAATTCCTTTACAAGGTATCTCAGTCAAGCAAGACAAAATAACAACTATTCAAAACTGGTTGTTGCCTAGTTCTACTAAAAGCCTGTGAGACTTCTTAGACCTCATGGGATATTATCATCATTTTATCAAACATTACTCCTCCATCGCAGCCCTTCTTATACAGCTCCTTCGAAAAAATGCATTTGTCTGGCCCCTGAAGTTATTACAATTTTACATCAATTGTAATTTGTTCTTATGCATAACCCATTTTTGGCATTTCCTGACTTTATTGAACCATTCATGATCCAAACTAATTCCTCTAGCACGGGTATAGGAAGTGTTGCCACGATAAGGGCGTCCAATAACCTATTTCAGCAGATAATTATCTACTCCACCCCATTCTTCATCAACATACTCTCGAGAAATGTATTACATCACCGAAACTATAAGAAAATAATGCCACTACCTTTAGGACACATGTTCATTATGGAAACTAACCACCAGGGTTTGCGCTTACTGCTCCATCAAACAATGTAAATGCCAAAACAACAAAAGTGGTTAACTAAGCTTCTAGGATTTGATTTTGGTATTGTTGTTGAGTAATACTTCAAAGCATGTGGAAATTATTTCCTTTAATTTAGGAATAATTGTTTCATTTTTAATATATTGTTGGTTTGTTAAATAAGTCAGAACATGGGCCATATCCCCACTATCTATTTTCTATTGCAATATTTTAGCTGTTTTTTCAGTTTGTGATGTATGTCTATTTACATATGGGCTTTTTTCACATTATATGAATAATAAGAAAGCTTGCAGCCACTTTTTTCTTACGCTTCATTATTTAATTCAGTTAGTCAAATAAAGCTTTCCCTTTCACCAACAATTTTGGTATCAGAGCTTGTATAAAAGATAGAGAGCACCGCATCTTATTTCCTTTTTTTTTCTCTTCACCTTCTAGGTTCAATCGTGAGCAGGGCGTTCATTTGTAATGCATCACAGATGATTTTTTCCTTGATTGTGAACCAGTGCTTCCATTGAATAGTGACCTCACTGATCTCTCGTCCTTTGACTGCAACTAATGGCAACCAATAGAGTCTTACCAGCAACCTCGGATGTTTCAACGACCTCCCAGCCTTTGATTCCCATTTCTGATGGGGATAAATATAAGTTTTGGTCCATCAAGATGAAGACCCTCTTTAGATCTCAAGATTTATGGGATTTGGTTAAGGATGGATTTGCAAACCCAGATACAGATGCACAACGATTGAAGGCAAACAAGAAATGTGATGCAAAAGCTCTCTTTTTTCTTAAACAAGCAGTGCATGACAACCTCTTCTCCAGAATCGCATCAGCACTTACTTCTAAAGAGGCATGGTAGATTTTGAAGACTAAGTTTCAAGGCTCTAACAAGGTAATCTTTGTGAAGCTTCAATCTCTCCATCGTGAGTTTAAGAATCTTTGAATGCAAAAAAGTGATTATGTACAAGATTACTTGTCTAGAGCTCATTCTGTAGTTAATAAAATGAGGTCTTATGGGGAAAATATTACTGATGAAACAATAGTTGCAAATTTCTAAGAACTCTTACTGCTTGATTTAATTTTGTTATTGTTGTGATTGAGGAGGCTCATGATATGTCTAAATAATCTTTTAATGAACTAATGAGTTCTTTCCAAGTTCATGAAGATAGGATGAATTAGTTCCAAAAAAAGTATGAAGAACTGGCATTTCAAGTGAAGGGGGAGTCTTCTAATGCCTCAAATTCCAATGATAAAGGAAACGATAGAGGAGGATTTCATGGCAGAGTTTGAGGTAAAGGTCATGGTGGTGGCAAAGGTTATGGTCAATGACAAACTCATTTATTTATATATGTTTTCATATCAATTAGATGGGTTTTTGTCACTATAATTGTTCTTTATGGAATTATTTGATTATTATTTGAGTTATTATGCCTTACATTTAATTTGTGTTTAAAAAAAAGAAATCGTACTTAGGTTTAATTGTGATAAATTGATTTTGGATCATTGATGCTACTTTATTTGTAATTTTTATTTTAGGGTACTTGGAGAAATTAGAGTTCAAAAAATTAAGAAGTAGTGATCCAAGGCATTAAAATAGTTGGAGAAGAGAAGCATAAGTGCAAGTATCACATGAAAGAAATGACAATGTTGAGACAACAGCAGTGAGACATTAAAGAAGAGACCAAAAATGACAACATGGAAGAAAAATGAGAGATGCTTGCGTGGTTTGGGCAAATAAGAGAAAACGATAACATGGAAGAGAGGCAGGTATCAACGGGGGTTGTTCTACAGAGAAGAGGGATCTAGATTTCATTTTTTTCCTCATCTCCTACAAATCCAAACCATCATTCTCACCTTCCATAGCTGACCGCTGAGCTCACTATTGACAGTGTCTTCCATGATTCTTCATTGCTAGTTCATCCTAATCCTCTAATTCAATGGCAATAGCAGGAGCTTGGGCTTTCATAAGGGAGTTTAAGTTGCAATTATCTTCTACCCATTTAATTATTTAGTGATTCCTAGGTCTTAGGATAATTATTTAATTATTTGGAGTTATGTATAGATTATATCTTTGAAGTGGAAGATTTCTGTGGCTGGATTATTGTTTAGCAACTGATATTGCGCTGATTCTTGTTCAATTTCATTACTTTGTTTTGGGCCAAGACTTTATATTAAGATTTTAGTGAATTCAAGGAGGCTTAAATGATTGGATTGTTATATCAGTTGCTGGTATTAATTCTATTTTCTTAATTATTGAGTAAAAAATTAGCATTGGTTTTAGTATTCTTGGTTCTATTTTACTATTCTGATGGCAATTAGTAGATTGGGATTTTGGAAAATATTTTTATAACAATTCGAGGTGGCTCAGTTGTTGGATTAAAAGCTTGATTATAACTCTTGGTTCATTTGTTTTAACTCTAATATTTGTTTGAGTGATGATTGCCTGTGCTATTAAACTAAAGGGTTGCGTTTATTGTTAATTACTTGTGTTTTTCTTCTTATTACATTCATTTACTACCATTTGATATCACTCAATTTAAATTTAAAATACCAAAACAATTCCTTTATGTTTATTCTAATTCATTGCAAATTTTAGTGGTAATTGATGAAATCACACCCCATTATATAGTTTAGGTTGCATTGCATTTAGTTACTTAGGAAATAATTTCACTTTTCTTTTATTCCTCAGAGAGAACGGCCCTAGGTTGCACTATATGCAATCCTTGGTTAAATTTTGAAGTAACCTCAAGGAAACATCGAATTTTAGGTTTTTTCAAATGGCACCATTGTCGAGGAACCAAGAAATTGGTTTCCTAGTAACTAAGTGTCGATTAACATTGACTAGGATTTATGTGTTGAGCCTCATACTTGCATTGATATTACATAGTCCATTTCTATTTGCATTTTGCATTTTCTTGGCTAGATAAAAGTTTTGGGTTGCTCTTTGACTTGGTTACTATTTATTAGATTACAATGCTCTTGTTTGCTTAATTATAGCCTATTTAGTTGCTTTCTTGAGTGTAGGGGTCCATTCTCCAAGTCAAGTTTTGGGAAAATTGCTCCTTTATGTATATTGGTGAAGTTTTTGACATTCTTTGGTTAATTGTGCATATTACATGTTTTCACACTCTTTTATACACTTTAAAGTGTATCGTCATCCATGCTCATACATTCATACACACACACACTTGCACTCATCAAATTCTTCCATTTTTTTACTTAAATCTTGTTGTGTAAGTCAGTTTTGTACCTCGTTCTTATTGTTACTGTTCATGCCTAGGGGTGATAAGGTTTTTCCTCTGAATCCTTTAAATCTTGAACTTGAGAGGTTAGTGAAAAAGATTAGAAGAAAGAGGAGAATAGAGGGGACAAGTCAAGTTCTTGTTGAGGAGGAGTATATTTCACAAGAGTCAAGTTTGTCATCTAGTGAACAAGAACCTGGTAAGAGAGCTACCTCTAGTGAACACTTGTCTGCTAGTGATTTTGAATTAGAGTAAGATACCATGGATGGTGATAATGGTAATAATAGACATAATAGGCTTAATGGGAACAACGGACATGGTAAGAACAACCTAGGGAATAATGGTGAGGACAATAGAAGCATGAGGGAGATTAATAATTCCAATGTTGATTATGAACCTTATGACTTTTGTACTGATGATGTGAACTTTGAAATTAAAGGAGCATTAATTTCTTCCTTTCCTAGATTCCGTGGCTTTACAAGTGATGATCCATATAAGCATTTGAAGACTATGCAAATGGTGTGTTCTTCCATGAAACCACCTATGGAAAATCTTGAAGATATATTGAGGAGAGCATTTCACTTCACTTTAAAAGGTAAAGCCAAGGAGTGGCTTTACACACCACCTCAACATTTCACCACATTGACATGTGATCAATTGAAATGAGCATTCTTAGATGAACACTTTCCTGCCACTAAAACTGTAAGGCTAAAAAAGGAGATAACTAGTGTTGTGCAACGAGATAATGAATCCGTGCATGAATATTGGACAAGGTTCATCACACTTCTAGCCTATTGTCCACACCATAATATTTCAGAGAATGATCTGGTTAACTCTTTCTATGAAGGGCTCCTTCCATATCATAAGCCCTCAATTCATGTCGTGACAAATGGTTCGCTCAAAGAATTAAGTCGCAATGCTGCATGGGACCTACTTCAAAAATGGCTACTAATGACCCTCAATTGGGAGACACAAGGAAGGAAGGTGTACAATACCTCTTCAGTTTCTTCCTAAGATATTCTTGCTGAAATTGCTACTTTAAGAAACCGATTGGAGAAAAGACTCAATATTTAGAGAATAATGTGAAGGACAAGCAAGTTAATTCAGTGGGTCATTCTCAAGCTATAGTAGCCAGTTGTGAGTACTGTCAGTCCATGATGTATGCCTCTAATAATTGTGCTACATATGAAGAAGTTTCTGCCTTCTACCAAAATAGAAATGGCCAATGTCAAAAGAGGGATCCCTACTCCAACACCTTTAATCCATATTGGAGAGATCACCCTAATATTAGATGGGGTGGGGATCAAGACAACACTTAAGGAAATTCTTCCAATCAAATGGTGTCCAATCAAAGGACTTCATCTTCTTTTTCTAGGGGTGATGAATTTGCTATGATCATGAAGGACATTGTTGGCATTAATTCAAGATTAGATCACGAGAAGACACAAACCGATGCTAATTTGAATGCTATGGGGAATATGATGGACTCATGTCTACAAAATGTGTTTTTTAAGTTGGAGCAAATAGAGACTAAGCATAAGAACTTAAACACTTTTCTTACTCAAATCTCTAACAACTTGAGTGAACAACAAGCAAAGAGTAGTAGTTCTATACCCTCTAACATAGTGATAAATCCTAGATCTTTGAATGCAATCACACTAAGAAGTGGTAAGAAAATTGGTACTAAGAAAGTGAAATTCAAAGAGAATGAAGAGGATAAAGAACAGGTTGATGAGGAAATAGAAGTTGAGTCTCCTCATACTAACACTACTCAAGAAACCTCCCAAGCTGAGAAGAAAACATCTATTCAATATGAAAGCCTACAAAAAAAGAAACTCGTGGAGAATTTTCGAAACAACCAGTGGAGCAAAATGATGAAGAGACAGCAACTATCATGAAGGGACCAATGGAGGAAGGATCACCTTCCGACTCCAAAGGTGATAAGGTAAACATTCATGACTTGCCTTTTCCAAATTCTTACTTGGTTAGTAAAAAGACTGTTGATAAGAAAGACAATGATGAATTGTTTAAAATATTTAGCAAACTTGAGGTGAATGTGCCATTGCTTGAATTGATTAAAAAGATGCCTAAGTGTGTTAAATTCTTAAAAGACCTATGTACAAATAAGAGAAAGTATAGGCATAGTGAGAGAATCCAATTGGGGTTGAGTGTTAGTGCCTTATTTAAGCCACAATTTCCTATTAAATACAAAGACCCAGGTTCTTACACTATCCCCTGTATCATAGGCAGAACTACTATTTCTCATTCCTTACTTGACTTAGGTGCAACAATTAATATCACACCGACCTCTATTTATAAAACCTTAGGTATTGAAACTTTGAAAGACACTAGTGTAGTGCTTGGTCTAGCTAACAGGATAGTGAGATACCTTAAAGGCATTCTAGAGGATATCCTTATGCAACTCAAAGGTCTTGTTTTCCTAGCTAACCTTTATGTCCTGGATATGACTAATAAGCTTCCTGTTGAAGTACCTTGATGCTAGGTAGGCCATTCCTTCTGACTGTTGAGACCATAATTAACATAAAGAAGGGCCTTATCACTATAGGAATCGAGGATCAAGAAGTGCAATTTAATCTTTCAGAATCTATGAGCCATTGTTATGAAGATTGTTCTTCCATGGGTATTAGTTTGATTGAATGTCATGATAATGATCTGGAGGATTTGCATGAGACTGATGTGCATGACTGGTATAATGTGGGTGTGAATCATCATGATGAACTTACTTGTTTATCCTCCCCCCGTTCTTCTAATTTTTGTGCATATGAGGGCGACGTATCATGTGTCTATTGTCTAGAGATAGATAGCTGGCTTTCCATTTCGAAAAATTTTGATGCATCCTTTTGTTTTGATATTACTGTTGATTCTACAATTGATAGCCTTGAGGAAGGTGTGTTTCTTGATTTTGCATAAACTGATGATAAAGAAGCTATTATATAAGCTATGAATGTAGTTTCTCTTTCAAGTGGTGCTAGAATATTAGAAGAGGATAGTAGTGATCCTGCTACTACTCTAACCCCTTCTAATACCACTCTCACTTCTGATTTACTTTCTTTTTCTATTGATCAGATAACCTAATTCTGCTGTTTCCAGGTCATCTAATGGTGGCACTGAGTCTGGAAGTGGAGGACATATATGCTGCACTGAGCTTATATCCTCTTCCCCAAGCCACATGGATGCACCACTCACATTGAATGCATTTGATATACCAAAGCTAGTTCCTTCTATTTTGCAACCCCCTGATTTAGAATTGAAACCCCTTCTCCCTAATTTGAAATATGTCTTTCTTACTAATGATTGCAAATTGCCTATTATTATTTCCAATTCTTTGAGTAGTTCTGAAGAAGATAGATTAGTTTCTGTGTTGAAAAGGTATAGGAGGGCTATAGGTTGGTCTTTAGGGGACATACTAGGAATTAATCCCTTGGTTTGCACACACAAGATCCTTTTAGCTGGCGAGTCCAAGCCAGTTAAGCAGCCACCAAGGATGTCGAATCCTCTTATTCATGATGTCGTTAAGAGGGAGGTATCTAAGTTATTGAGTGTGAGGATCATATATGCCATATCAGACAATGAGTGGATAAGCCCCGGTATAGGTAGTACCGAAAAAGAGTGGTATCACATTAGTGAGAAATGAGAGTGATGAACTTATTCCATCAACAATTCAAAATGCTTGGAGAATGTGCATAGACTATAGGAAGTTAAACGAAGCAATTAGAAAGGATCATTTTCCATTACCTGTCATTGATCAAATGTTGGAAAGAATATATGGAAAATCTCACTATTGATTCTTGCATGGCTTTTTAGGTTACTTCCAGGTGCCGATTGCACTTGCAGACTAAGATAAGATTACTTTTATATGCCCTTTTGGTACCAACGCTTATCAAAGGATGCCATTTGGGTTGTGTAACGCTTCAGGTGTTGGCCTCGAAATTTTTTATGATGAATAAGCATAATTTGAATTAATTTTGAGGTCTTGATAGATTAATTATTTTTGGAGTAATTAGCATGTTAATGTGAGTAAGATTTTTAAAACATAGGTTAATTGAATTAAAGTGTTAAGGTCGTAAGATTGTAAGATTACATGAGGGCATTTTTGGAAGATCACTTAAGTTGGAAAGTCTTAAGGCATTGAAGGAAGGGCATAATTGGAAGAAGAAGTGTTAACTTGCTTTTAAATGAAGAAGAAAAACGTGGATTGAGGGAGAGAAGAGAGAAAAACAAAAATAGAAGAGAGGAGAAGAGAGTTTCGGTGGAGAAGAGAGAAAAGAAGAGAAAGCTAAGTTAGGTTTCAATTTTTCTTAGTTTTAGATAGTGATTTTGAAGTTGTTCAAGAAGGGAAAAAGAAAGAGGAGCATTAGAGCTTCCATTGGAGCTAAGAAACTCATTGTTTGGTGAAGATTCAAGGTAAGTTTATATTTAATCTTTAGATTTTTGGAAGGGATTTAGTTCAAAGAGCTTAGGAAAAACAAGCTATGAAATACGTGTGGGTTTGGTTTGGTCCCTTAAGTATGTCAAGTGCACTTTTGACTAAAGGCTTCTCTCGCCTACCCGCTAGTGGCATGGAGCTCCTTCACGGATTCTCATAACTTCACAGCTACACAGGACCCTTATGGAAAATGTGTAGTACGCTCTATTTTTGGACCTACCTAAACCATTTTGATGTGTATGTATTTATGATATGTTGACAAGATTGATGCATACATAATTTGTATTATTGAGAATTTGATAATTATGTGTTTTTATGCTTCAATAAGAATTTTGATGACAAATGAACATTTTGAATGGTTTTGCTTGTTACCCGTTATAAACCTATTATCCACGAGCCTTCAAGCTCACCCCCGTTCCTTCCCATCTTCAGGTGATGAGTAACATATCGAGTGATAAAGTAAAGAGTCAAGGCATCACTCCAATTTGCATATTTTGTTTTTGAAGCTAGATTATGTAAAACAAGGCTTTAATCACATTTTGAGCAATTCTAGTTTATGTAAACTTTGTATTTTTGCTTTATGATGCATTGTGGCTTGAAATGCCCATTAAAGCCTTGTAAAACCTTTATTTGATGATGTTAATGAAATATGATTGTGTTTTTGCTTATGATTCTCAAAGTTGGTATATTGCATTTTTCAATCCTTTCATAGGTGTAGAAATTGTGTTCTAAATTTAAGGAAAAAACTGTATTAATCTGGGCTGAACTAGGTAAAGTTGTATGCTTGGAAGTTGTAGCTTGTCTTTCTAGCTTTCCAATGATATAAAGTATGCAATTTTTGGATATCAGGGTTGAGATATATGATCATTATAAGTTAATGATGCTGCATAGGATGCATATAGGACAGCTAGAGTAAATTTTGAAAATTTGTTGGATGTGATGAATCATTTGAGTTGAGATTTGGGAGTTTAATGAAACCAATTTGGTAATTGAACATTTAAGGATTGATTTTGCATTAGAAGAAGTGAATTTGGGAAGATTATGAGTCACCATGTTGTTAGAATAGATGTAGGAACCATTGGAAAGGCTTTGGAGGGGTTTGGGGTCATATATGTCCATTAGATAGACGTTAGGTCCATTAAACGGACCTTCTCGGGTCTAAAAATTCCCCCATCCTAGTGCATATTCATTAAACGGATATTAGGTCCATTAAACGGACCTTTACAGGTCTAGAAAATGCTCAAGACCCCATGAATGTCTGTTAGGTACGGGTGTATGTCTATTTAACGAACATACATTATACACTTTCGGAAATTTGCAATTTTGACCCTCTAAATGGCAAAATCTCTCTCTTTAGAGTCTTCACGAAAGTTGTGGATCTTGAAGTCCTCTTCAAAATCGTCCTAAAATGGCCTTAATTCGATGTCTATAGTGAAAGTTATGCCAATTGCCCCAAGATAGGTACAATATGATTGAGGACAAAACCTTGTTTGATTCTTTTGGCCATAACTTCATCATCCAACCTCCAAATAAGGTGATTCTTGAACCAATAGATTCCTACACATTTTTTTATCTTTCCATAAAAATTGGTATCTTTTGGTATTGATTTGAAAAAGATTGATGGAAAGAAAGTGAGGGGAACGATTGGAAGAGCATGAATTGGTTATAAACATAGGGATTTTTGGGATGCTATGAGAATGAAGATGAAGTAATGATGGCTAATGAGGGTTCAATGAAATAACCCTATAGGGTAATACACTCACGGTTTATGACTCCGTATGTTGAGCTCTGAAAACGGGGTCCAATAGTTGTGATATCAGAACGACTAGGTTTAGGAGTATCCTAGGCATTAAGGTGGGTAGTTTCCAATTACGAAATGAACATGCATTATTTTAAATGAACAACGTGCATTGTTTTGTATTGTTTTACATGATTTGAAATTTTTTTTCATGAAGCATGAACTAAAGGTTTTTAAATGTTTTTAAATTGATGGAGTGAATATGCCACCTTGAAAAGGAACTCGAGGATCTCTGACTCGATCTGGCTCTCACAGAGGAAGTACGGATGAATTGTATGTTCCGTAAGATGCGAAAACACACTCTGCTCCTGATTCTGAGGCACCTAGTGTGCAACATAAAGTGCCACCACCTCCTCCTCCTATGCCTCAAGTAAACCCTCTGGATCCACAGTTCTTTCAAGCCTTCGCTCAGGCTTTCTCATATGTCACGGGCCAAAGGTCACAAGTTCCGGTACTAGCCCCAATGGAGAGGAGTAGACAGTATGACAAGCTTCGTAAGTATGGAGCTATAGATTTCAATGGGACTACTAATCCTGATGAGGCTGAAACATGGTTGAAGAGGACCGAGAGAGTCCTGATTCAGATGAAGTGCTCTGACAAAGAGAAACTTGATTATGCGGTCAGCTTGCTACAGGGGATGCACTCCATCGGTAGGAGTCAGTGCCCCACAGTCAGGACATACTGCCAGTATTAATATGAAGGGACTTTTTGGAAGCTTTCAGGAGGAAATAAATCCCGAGGATCTATATCCAAAAGAAGGCCAGAGAATTTCTGAATCTCACACAGAGGGATATGAGTGTGAGTGAGTATAAGCTGAAGTTCACTCAGCTCTCCCCGTCTTGCGGCCAACATTATGGCGAATGAGGAGGACAAGTGCCTTTAAGGGAGGACTTCATTTGGGGATCAAGGAGAAGGTGTTGATCCATAATTTCTATAATTACCAGCAGTTGGTAGATGCTGCACTCCAAGCTAAAAAGCTGGAGAATATAAAGTATCAAGTGAATAAGAAGAGGAAGAACCGGGAGCAGTCTTTCAAGAAGGGGATGAGTGCTCCAATGCCTGAGAGGGGTTTGAAGAGCTGCAACACATCGAGTGAGGTGGGGAATAGTGCTTCTGCTAAGAGCACGCAGATAAAGGCAGTGTCAATACAAGCCTCAACTGTAGGAGGCAATAGAGGGATGGAGAGGAGCAGGAACATAAACCCCTAATGTGAGCATTGTGGGAAGCTTCACAGAGGAGAGTGCTTTAAGTTACTTGGAGCATGTTTTCAATGTGGAGAGAAGGGACACATGATCAGGGACTATCCCCAAGTAACAAGGCAAGGGGGTCGCAATTGCAATTCCTAAGGAGAGCAAAAACAGTGAAAACCAGGCCGGTCATTGAGGTGGGCAGTTCTAGAGCTGCAAGGAAGGCTATTCCTCCAGGAAGGCCAAGGGGTCAGGCTCAGGCAAGAGTGTTTTCCATGACCAGGGAGGAAGCTGTAGCCATACCTGAAGTTTTCACAGGTATGGCTTAGTTACTTAATTCTAAAGTATATTTCTTGATTGATTCTAGCTCCATGCATTCATTTGTTTCTGCAAACATGATTCTACATGATGTTAAATTGGTGCCATTGGGTAATCCATTGATTGTTAGTACTCCTTTAAGGAGGAAAGTGATAATAAGTCAAGTGTGTAGAGATTGTGAACTGTTAATTGAGGGTGCTAGACTGGTAGTGGATTTATTGCCTTTGGAGTTGAAAGGTCTAGATGTTATACTGGGAATGGATGCTATAGAGAAATATCGTGCAAAGCTAGATTGTAGCCTTAAAGAGGTAGAGTTAGATTTTGGCATTGGAGAGAAGGTGTTGGAACCCCTCTCTAGTGAGTCGCGTGCCCGACGTCCTACGTGACATCTGGATGCGCATCTCACGAGGGAGGAATTCCTCACCACGAAAGAA
>JANIJH010000003.1:56745488-56756591 GCA_024520975.1 Erythroxylum areolatum
CAACGTTCTACGAGAGGAGTGAAGAGCACCACCTCCAAATCTGAACTCATTCTCAATGCTACCCACGCAAGCTCCATAACAGCTCCACGGTGGCTGTACCTTTTGTCTTGGTGGAGGAAGCTCTTCCGTCGTCTATGGAGACTGTAGAAACCTCCCTCTTTAAAGATGAATTCCCAGCTCTTAGTATAGAAGTTCTTCGTGGCTCCCCAGAAAGGCATCCAAATGCGTCTCCAACAAAGGTTGGGTAAGGCTTCTACACACACGGAAGTGCCAAGGCATAAACCAATGAATTAAGACTCCAACTTGAAGACAGATATGGTGAGCGTGAAGCGTAATGTAGGAGCATGGAAATCCAGGCCTTAGATTCAGTGCAATCGGGGTATCCTGCGACACTTCCAAAATGTCACGAAGGATGGAATTTTAACCCCTCCCGTGAAACTCCTTAAAGCAGGAGCTAATTTTTGGGCTTCTGCATTGGTTGGAGTATTCTGGAATAAACGAATAGCTTTTCCATTTGTGAAAGAGTGGGCAAAGGCTTGGTGGGGGAAGAAAGGCTTAGAGAAAGTCATGCTTCGGGATGATGACTCATTCATCTTCAAGTTCAACTTCGAAAGCAACATTCCAGAAACACTGGAATAGGGGTCGTGGCATGTTAGTGGGCAACTGTTGTTCATCCAAATATGGAGACCTAGATTTGATTTTAACAAAGGTAAAATAGAAACTATTCCTTTATGAGTCCAATTTCATAACATTCCGTTAGAATTTTGGGGTGTGGATGGCTTGAGTTTCTTAGCAAGCTCCCTAGGTAAATCGATTAGCATAGATGTTCAAACAGCCAACATGGAATGTGTGTGCTATTCCAAAATCTATATTGAAGTGGGGAGGGACACGATACTCCCTGATCTACTGCCTATAATAAAGTTAGGCGAGAATGGTAAATTGATGAAATCTGAGGTTAATATTTCTTACCCTTGGAAGCCAAAAATTGGGAAGAAAACATAATAACCGACGAGGAATAAGTTTAAAACAGGGAATCATTCAAAAATCATAGGGTTTGGCGAAGCAGAGGCATCCAAAGGGGAAGCAGTTGACTCCCCTACGTTAGTGGTTCATCATAGCCATATTAGCAAGGAGATGGAGTTGAGAGTTAGGGGCAAGAATTTGAAGCAAAAATCAATTATGAAGGAGCAAATTTCAAAGACCAATATACCTTTAACGGATGGGAATTTGGCTACAATGGAGCAATCCCATGATATGCTATTAGAAGCACAGGACACGGCTTTGGAGTATAATGTTGTTAATGGTAATATAGTTGATGTTGTGAATATTCAGCAGACTAATGATCATAATTTTATTGTGACTAAACCAGATGAGCAACTTGACAATGTTTCTAAAGAGGCTGAGAGGGAGAATAATGCAATTAATATGAATATTGATAATGTTAGGGAGAATAATGCAATTAATATGAATATTGATAATGTTGTGGATATTCAACATGCTAATAAGGACTTACCGGTTTCTCTTGTAGTTGATGATAAGGTTGGCGCAGTAGTTGAAGACAGTGGAATTGTCTCTGAAGCACCCTTAGTGAAGGCAAATATTCTTCTTAGTGGTGATGTGGTTGCTGTTAATGGTAGTTTTGATGAGATTGAATGTTCTATGGCTGATGTTACTGGTGTACTACGTTATAGTCCCTGATGAGGCTATTAATAATCGTAGTATAGAGGATGAAATTAGTAGGGAAGGTGCTAAAGGTGAAGTTATGTTATATTCTGCTATTGATAAGGCAATAATTTAAGCAAATGGATTGAAAAATGATGTTCACAGTGTTATTGAAGTGGATTGCGATGGTCTGGAAAATAAAGTGCATCATTTCACCTCACAATATCTAGAGCATTGTTAGATGGATTGAGCCAACATGTTGACTCTATTAGCAACTATTGGGCAAAATGAGATTTCTAAGGATAAGCCAGAGTATGGAAAACAGTCAATAATGGTAAACTCCAATGATTACGGTATGGTAAGTCAGGGAACTAGGAATACCAGCTCCCAGATTGCAGAACAGAAAATAGGTTCCACTCAGGAAAGCAGTCTAGATTTAGTAGCAGACGATAGTGATTCTCCATCAAATGCAGCCAAAATCCCTGACATCCTAAGAGATTTTTGTGTGTAGTCAAAAACTGCAAAAAGGAAATCAACTAGGAAGAGAAAGAAAAATCCCAAATACCAACAATAGGGGATTAAACAACTAGTATAAACAAGAAAATTAGTTGATTATTTTTGTGGACTATCTTGGAGAAGATATACTGCGTTACTTAGGAAGTTGGCTTCATATTGTCAATATTATCATGGAAACAAGTCAAGAAATTTTTGGATTACCTCTGTCCTTATAACCCAAATTTGGAAACACTAGCATTTTCAATGTGCAAATGCGAATGGTTTTACATCTTTTACAACCGACTTGCCTTGGATAAGCAACAGTGTCATATCTTCTTGCTACGCTATTGTTCCAATTGGTGTGTTTGTATTGTGTAGTATGTTGTCGCTAAGGAGATTACTACTACTCTCCTAATGTTGTTCTTCATCTTTAATCTATCAATCTAATTTTTTAATTTTTTTAAAAAAAGTTCAACTTGATTGAAATATCTATATTCTCTTTAACTCTTTATTAATATAAGACCCATTAGGTTCTCAAATATGTTGACAATGATTATAAAATCTAATTTCAAATCATAATTATAATTAAATAAATTAAAATTCCTTAATTTATCTTTAATTCTCCATTTAAACAATTTATAATCATAAATCAAGATTGGCGTTTAGTAATACATCATAACCACCCAAATGCTTAGAAATGTCAAAGTGATTTTGACTAACCTTTCTATGGATGATTTTTTTCGTATAATTCAATCGTTTCAATATACGATGTTCCAATTAGACATATAACATGAAATTACTTTTAACTTCATTTTGAGTGTAATCATATTAATTCTCCGTCATTAGCTATTAATTCAATTAATAACATTTGTAAACTATTTACAAAATGTCATTTTACCTTGGTCATGGATTTCTTGAATCAATACTAATCGAGAATAATAGAATATTCTCACTAATTATTTTAGGGAGATGAATCTTATCTTGATTACTCAACTACCTCCATATAGTTCATGCTACATCTAATGACTACCAAATGACCTATCCATGATTATAATAGGTCATAAGTAATATCAAAACATAGAAATCTCTATACAAGATAACTTCAGAGACCTCATCAAGTTAAAGGATCACTTATAAAATTTTCACAATGAAAATTTTCATTGGCATATAAGTAATGTTTCAAATAGATTTTTCATAACTGGTTAGTTATTGAACTTATTCTCTAACAAGCACCCACATGTTTGTTTAAGTATCTCTATAATTTAGCCTATGAGATTGACTATTTCCTTCATAAGAATTTGTTACATACTACTTTATTTCCACATCACTTTGATGCTGAGTTGGTACAAGAATTTTATAGTAATTTGGATAAAGGAGTGTTGAATGATAATCCTTTATGCTTTCATATGGCTTATGTGAGGGGAATACTGATTCAATTTTTCCAGCCGAATATGGACCAGAAGAATTCAGGTGCAACTTAACCCAACAGGGGCTTCTCCATTCCATCAACCATACCATACAGCCATTCAGACAAGGTTAGATTTCAAAACCAAGGGTAGGCTCCATCTAGGAAGTGCAGCAACCATTAAAGGAGAGTTGATGGAATGTGTGATTTGTTTCTGAAGTTATTAGAGCTTTCCATAGAAGAATTGCATGATTGAATCTTACTGCCAATTGTCACTTCCAATTGTTTCAATAGATGTTTGTTTCTTAGGCTAGTAGGTTCTCAACGAAGCTTATTTTATAGGCAGGCTTTTGATGTATTGCCATCTGAGAAGCTTTTCTAGGGGCTCTTCTTATTAGTTTAAGGATTTCTTCTTTGATTGGATGAGATGAGTTTCAATACTCTCTCTAGTCATGTACATATTATTTTATTTTATTAATCTCATTACTAATTTACCAAAAAAAATTGATTCAATTTGATTCTGATTCGTTGAATGCATTTTTAGGGTTTTTAAATTTATTTGGGGATCCATCTTATGAGAATAGATTCAAATTGAGTAATGATATGTTGGAAAGTGTATTGACTGGTGGTAAATTGTCTTCTTGACCTTCTGCTACTGCACTACATGCTTCTGATCATATACAAAAATATTTTGTTCTTCATAAGCTTTTGCTAGCTAATTGGATGTCCAACACACATAGTGTGACAACTTATCCTGCTCAAGCTAAGATTGTGCATGTGATAGGCATCGTGGTTAAAATAAATATGGGGCAATTGATTATTAAGGCTATGATTGCGAGTGTTGGTAAGCAGCAAACATTATTGAGTTTTCCATGTTTAATCACTCAGTTTTTGCATGCTCAATGTGTATCTTGTGTTGATTCTAAGGTCCTTAAGCTTGTGTCCATCCTGCATCTCTCTTCTCGGATTGTTAATGGCAATAAGCAAGCTCGAGCGGATGATCTGTCATACTCCTCATTTGATTCCTCTGCACAGCCTACTGCACCTACTGCTGATACTCATGCCTCCTTATTTGCTGAGATTGATCACAATAACTACTCTTCAATAGCTTAAACAATAAGCAATTCGTTCTGCTTCATCTCGTGATTCTTAGTTTCTTTTGGCATTGATTTGTTCTAAGGCGGAGATCGAAACTTACTAGCTTGCTGGCTGTTTTAATTTTTTCATCTGATAGTTAATTATTGACTTGTCCTTAACTTTGACTTTGATTTTTTTAAGATATCTATTATCATGATCATTTATATTAGGAAGAGTTTCCATTTCTATTGTTCATGGGAAAGATTTTGATGTGACAAATAATGTCAAAAGTGGGGATATTATTATAATATTCTATTTTTGGCATTATTGTCTTTTAATTTATTTGAGATATTTTTTGTAATAAAGAAGTTGATTTAGTATAGGATTCGACTATCTTAGAATATGTAAAATTTTGAAAGTTAAGATATTTATGGAAGGAAGAAATCATATTAAAAAAAGAATCCTAAAGAGGAAGCACTTGTGGTATATCAATAAGCAATCTGTGGTCTGATATAGATCAGGGCGCTTTTCATAGATCAATTACAAAGTTCTACAACAGATTTTTATTTGAAGACTCTCCATGATTACATTTTAATGTTGCTATACACAATGGAGAGCGTTCATTGACTCAAGTGCTTTTTGTTTTATTCTTGATTTAATCACTTAAGATATTCTTCTAGCTATTTCGTTCTTTATTTTAAAATCTTCTGTTGATGTTAGTATAAGTCGGTCATGCTATTAGATGTGAGACACTCTCACGGGGGGTGAGTACGAGTAAATAGTTGTTTTAAAATCAGATCAAAAGTTAAACCGATAAAATAAGAAGTTTGAAGTTTAAAAAGTTTAACCGATATTAGGTCGTTATAAAACTGACTAAAGATTGAATAAAATTAAAAATTTTGAAATATGATTGAAAAATATTGTCTTTATTTATCGAAGAATTTAAAATTTAATTAAAAAAGATATTATTGCATGAAAATTAATTGAATTGTTGTGATTTATAATAATTTATTAATTGATGAAAATTGAAAATATATCGAACCGAAAAGTTAAAAACTAAACAAAAAAAGAATAATTCAAAATTTTTATGATTAAACTAGCTATACCGATTGGAGTTTTTAATCATTAAAATATAGTTATGCATTGTTATAGTTTGGGCAAGTTGTATAATTCCATTTTGATATACAAGAATATGATGTTACCAAGTTTTGAACCAAAACTCTCTTTTCTCAATCTTTCATCAAAATAATAAACGATATATGATATGATTTTCTTAAATATCATTTCACGTTATAAGTTCTTTAACAAAAAAACAATAATGCCAAACCATCAAACCAATTGTTTTCTCTATATAAAGAGCAACGGCATAGTCTCAATTAATATAAGTTATTTAATGGATTGAGTAAATCTTTTGTTAGAAAACAAAATCATGATGTATATGAATAACATGAGTTTTAATATTATCATAGATATCTTCTCATTATATCAACTTTAGTGTATACACAAATATAAAAAAGAAACTTCAACATAAATAGATGTGACAATTCCGTTTGACATAGATCAACCAAAGTTAACAGATTCAATCACATTTAATCAAACACGGACTTAATTTTTAAAAAAAATTAAGCATTTGTTTAGCAAAATGAGCAGGTTTTTGTGTGATGTTAACAAGAATTAAAGAAAAAAAATTGTAGAATTTGAGAGTTAATATCTCAATTACCAAAAAATCTGATCTGCCGTTAGTCCAGTTTATTACTAAGACGTACAGTTTTGTCTCTTTCGTTTCGTTTTCTCCGCAGTGCGTGGAAGTGTAGAAGTGTCTGTGGTCCACACCGACAGATAAAGGTTTCGCCCATTTCCCATCTTAACATTCTGACAACAACGTCAACAATAGTTGGTTAGCGGTAACTGTAGGACCATGCTTAACAAAGCAAAAAGAAAAACTTTCTGGACCATTCTTGAAAACACGCTTGGATGAACTTGGTATTTAACTATACCAGGAATAGTTATTTAATTCGTTTTCAAGCTTGTGTCTTTGGGTTTTGGTGTTTTGGTTTTTTTTTTTTTTTGTATTCGAAGGCATGGAAACCCAAGTACAGCAGAATTCCAGCAGCAGCAGCAAGAATAGTGAGACTGTTTCAGCCCGATCTCCTACTATTCCTCTTCTTACTCCTTACCAGATGGGAAAATTCCATCTCTCTCACAAGTGATGACCCACTTGACTTGTCACTTTTTCTCTTAGCCGTTTTTATCGTGTAGTTAATTTGAGAGGTCTGGTGTTGTTCATCTTTCTTTTCAATTTATTTTGGTTGGTGGATTTGCTATGGACCCAATCTGCTACAATTAACAGCAGTAGAATCCATCAGTGGGAAATTCTGAGATAGTCCAGACTGGGAACAAGCGAATATGTCAGTGTCAGGCAATTAAAAGCTTAAGAAGATGGCTGAGATTGTGTTATTTATCTCAATTTCAGCCTTTTCTGGGTTATTATAAGTACCTTTCAACAGTTTTTAAGAATTGTATAGGTGAACCTGTCACTGAGTTCCTTGTTATTTGAGATGTACTTGCTTAATAGATTCAGAAGAAGGCAACCAATCTATCCTTTTACTATTATATTTTTATTTAGTAGACTCCATAATGCTAGAAGTTTAGATCTAATGCATTTAGTTTAACTATATAAATGATTGTTTTCAGAATTGTTTTACCACCTTTGACCAGACAGAGATCTTACAACAATGTTATTGTTCTCAGAATTGTTTTACCACCCTTGACGAGACAGAGATCTTACAACAATGTTATTGTTTTCAGAATTGTTTTACCACCCTTGACCAGACAGAGATCTCACAACAATGTTCCTCAGCCACATGCTATCTTGTATTACTCTCAAAGAACCACTAAAGGTGGCCTTCTCATAGCTGAAGCAACAGGAGTTTCTGACACTGCCCAAGGGTAACTTTCACTACCCAATTATCTGATCAACTTCGATGTCTCGCTTTTGAAAATAAATTTCTATCCTGATATTGGTATAAGCCTTGATACCCTAATCTTTGAGTTTTATATATATGATATCCTCTGTTACTTCTACATATAATAGATATGCGGACACGCCTGGTATTTGGACCCAGGAGCAAGTTGAGGCATGGAAGCCTATTGTAGATGCTGTTCATGCCAAAGGTGGTTTCTTCTTTTGCCAAATTTGGCATGTTGGAAGAGTTTCCAATCAATGTGAGTTTTTGTTTCACATTTCTCATGCTGCTTCTTGCTGACAACTAATGCCAATCTTTCACCGTGTAGTTCCATTTAATTTACTTGGAAAATTCGTGAAAACAGAAATAATTTCTATTAAGAATTGCTTGAATTGTAACTTTTAATGTATAATGTCTTACTTCAAGAACATTGAAGCTCTACAAGGGAGGATGTACAGTTTCCGATCAGGGGTGAATATATTACAACTGCAGTTCAATATGCAATTGGTGTGCCTTCAACAACTCGAAGTGATCATCTTTTCAGTTTTCCTGACGAAAACTTGGTTGAATTTTTCTCTAGGTGGGGGTTGGGGAAGGTTTAAGGTAACTTTTAGTTATTGGTGGCAACAACACACTGTAGTACTGATAATGAGTCTGAAGAAAGGTTGAATGATTCTCCTGGAAGTTTCCAACCTTCTTTTAGGGCATATTACGTACTTCTTCAATTATTTGTGATTTTGAAGTATTGGCATTCCTGCCCAGGACAGTTCTTCAGGTCTAAGTTATGATGCTGAGGTTGCATTCACCATAACCTATTTGATGGTGGAAGAGAAGTGTCTTTTAAACTCTAGTGTGCTGGAAAAGCTTTTTTTTTTTTGGTCAAAAACATTTTAGCTTTTTGGAAGAATATTATCATACAACATTTAATCAAAACGCTGTCATGCATCATTTTCAAGAACTCCTACCTGTGGTCAATTATTCTTGAGAGTAATGTGACTGACTTGCTGCATTTTTAGGCTTCGGTTGTACTGGGTTCCAGCTAACTTGCAAATGTGTTTTAACAGGTTTCCAGCCAAATGGACAGGCTCCAATCTCCAGTACAGACAAGCCGCTGAGCCCAGAAATTGGAGAAAATGAAATCCAAGTTGTTGAGTTCACACCTCCAAGGCGGCTCAGAACAGATGAAATTCCTCTAATAGTCAACGACTTTAGAACAGCCGCCAGGCATGCTATGGAGGCTGGTACGACTCTGTAACATAGTTAACAAAAGAACAATGTCAAAAACATATATGTTAAAGTGCTAGTATGCAAGTATAACATAGTACTTGATGTCCTAATATCATTCTTTTGGCCATAGGCTTTGATGGAGTTGAGATTCATGGTGCTCATGGCTACTTAATTGTCCAGTTTTTGAAAGACCAAGTGAATGACCGAACAGATCAATATGGTGGATCACTGGAGAATCGCTGTCGGTTCGCCTTAGAAATAGTAGAAGCTGTGGCTGATGAGATAGGAGCAGATAAAGTTGGAATAAGACTGTCCCCTTTTGCCAACTACATGGAATCAGGGGACTCAAATCCTGAAGCTCTAGGGCTTTACATGGCCAAAGCCTTGAATAAGTTTGGGATCGTTTACTGTCATATGGTTGAACCAAGATGGGTATCAGATGACGAGATTAAAGAGCGTCCTGGCAGCCTTGTGCCCATGAGAAGATCTTTCAGAGGCACATTCATAGTTGCTGGAGGCTATGACAGGGAAGATGGCAAAAGAGCTATTGTAGAGAATCGAGCTGATCTTGTAGTTTATGGTCGATTGTTCTTAGCCAATCCTGATTTGCCTAGGAGATTTGAGCTAAATGCTCCTCTGAACAAATACAACAGAGACACATTCTACATACCTGATCCTGTTGCTGGCTATACTGACTACCCATTTCTTGAAGAAATTGCGTAGCCGAGGAATTAGAACTTGGAGAATATATTTGCCATAGATCAACAAATGTTAGTGATCTCAATTTACAGTTTGTAGGAAAAAACTACATTCTTTGAGATGACAACAGGTTCGGGCTCAATCTAGTTCTATTCGAATTACTAGATAAAAGATTCAATTGATTGGGTTTCCAGTTAGGTTTAAATTCGGAAAGGCTAACCCGAATTAGTAAGATAAAATGATATGTGGTGTAAAATGCTATGCACTCCTTTTAGAGGATATGTCAGAAATCTGCTTTTCACGTCTTGTCGTGTAAGTTATTTTATTCCTCGTTAATAAATAAAATCCTATGTTTTTTAAGGCTTATTAAAACGATATTAGATATTATTTTATCTCAAAGTTCGATTAAGCGTCAAGACGTCCCAACTTGATAGACTTCAGCATGTTGCCAACCTAGAGTTTGATTGATTGATATCAATGTTTTAAAAATCAAATTGGAGATTAAATTAGTAAGACAAAAAGTTTAGTTTAACAGATATTAATCCATCATAAAATTAATTAAATATTAAATAAAATTAAAGAATTTAAAATAAAATTGATTTCTTTATTTATTGAAAATTTTAAAGTTTAATTAAAAAAAGATATTGTTAAATAAATTATTTGGTTTGGTTTGATTTATAAGAATTTATTAATTTAAAAAAATTAACTAATTAATTAATAAATCGATCGGTAACAATAAAGTTATGAAAATAAATCAAATTGAACTTAAATTTTGGACGATTTAAAGTTTTTGTAAAAATTTATTAATTTTTAATAATAAAAATTATAAAAATAAATCGAATAAAAAAATAAAATTTGAACTATTACCGGTTTGATAAATATAGTAAAGTACATAAACAAGAATATATATGATTTTAAAAGATATGGGATTTGAATTTAGCGACGAAGGTGGGAGAATTCATGTAACACGGGCGAGAGGAGAAGACGGCTACAACGTGCTCCAATTCTTTTTATATTCAAACGTAAGCGCTTAGCGTATATCTTTACTGAAGTTGTGGACTTGGTGGAGTAGAAGAATGAAAGTAGCAATTTTTATATCAGTTAGTCCATTTCTATATGTTATAATTTCTAATATATTCTATTTGCAAGATGATGCCATGCATCACGCATACAAAGATCCTGTGCAGTCAACTTAATGTAAATTAGGAAAAGATTTATGGTTTGCATTGTGTTGGGTTGACCTTCCATAAAATTCCCATTTGTCGATTAGCACTATGAAAGATGCCTGCGTTTTTGATTACTTGCTCTGCCTTTTCTCTGATTCTATCATCCTTTTTGCATTTGATAGCAATCGGGTCCAATAAAGAAAGTTGGAAGAATAAAAAATACGTAAGATCACCAATAAGACTTCCTACAGCATTGCTTTGCATAGGTATGATCACAACGAGACTTGGGATCTCCAACGCAGCACATTCCTCCCGATTACGTGGTGAGTGAAAAACTGAAAGGATCTCTGGTCAACTCCGGCGGTGAATGAAAAGTGACCCTCGTTCCCCACGTGAGCCTGTTAAT
>JANIJH010000003.1:56792441-56806599 GCA_024520975.1 Erythroxylum areolatum
ATCAATCAGTGATATGCAGTAAAAATCCTAACCCGTCCCAATTTACCAAAATGACCCTCTAATCAGTAACGGGATGTTACAAGTTGAGTCTTGAAATAAGGTAGAATTTTCCTCTAGAAGTTGGTGCAATTCGACTTGTTCTAATTGCTACCCTGCACCATATGCAGCCCCAACTTAGTGTGTTGCAGCTACCCCTGCCATTGAAAGCTTCTCCCTTCCACGTTAAAACTCATAGTAAGTGTAGAGAAATCTCATACGATAGAGCTAAGTGTTTGCAGCCACTTAATTCCTAAAACTACATCAAATCCAGCCAAAGGTATAACATAAAGATCAACACAAAATAATTCATTATAAACCTTAAAAGATACCCCTTTGCACATCCCTTGGTTTGGTATTTTTGCTCCGTTGGCTACTGTCACGTTCAACTCTTATCGTCCTTTCACAGCCAGCCCGAGTTGCTGAGCCAACTTTTTCCTTATGAAATTATAGGTACTCTCCAAATCTACAAGTACCAACAGTGGCTACTCATCAATTTTAGCCTTAACTTGCTTTGTTTGAGTGCTGTTTATTCCTGATATGGCATGTAATGAAATTTCTGGTGCATCAGCCTCTTCTTCCTCCGTTGTTTCCTCTTTTTTCTGTACTACTGCTATCTAACATAGCCTTTTGCACCTATGTCTTGCTGTGTACAGCTCATCACAGTTATAACATAGGCCTTTCTCCGCTTTTTTTCTACCATCTCAGCTCGGGTAAGCTTCCTCACAAGAGATGTTGTCACGTTGCTAGAACTTACAGATGATATTTTATTATCCAAACTACCCTTGCTGCCTTGGGAGGTTATCGGTATAGCAAAGGAGTTCTGTTGCTTCCAAGAGTTCCACGAGGTGGTGGTTTTCTTGCTTCCCATGCCTTGTGTAAATTGCATCTTCCTCTTGTACAATCTTGCCAAGTTCAAGGCAGCCCCCAAATTAATAGGATTCTACATTTTAACATCAAGTCTTAGTCCATCAATAAATCCAGCTATAAATAAATTAACCTCAAGATCTTTAAGAAGGCCCACTGTCCTTCCGAACAAAATCAGAAATTGATTTTGATACTCCTCTACACTCCCTATTTGTTTCAGATTTGCTAGCTCCCCAACTAGATTATTGCTAAAATGGGGTCTAAATCTCAAGTTACAATGTTTATTAAACATGTCACAATGTAATACTAGCTCTTCTTGTTTGAATTGAAAATACCACAATTGTGCCTACCCAATTAGGTGGAAAGTCACCAATCTAACCTTCTCACCTGTCGGAGTCCTTTGGGCCAAAAAGAATTGCTCATACCAATGGGGCCACCCCAATGGGTCTTCAACATCGTAAATAGGAAATTCCATCTTGGAATAACGTGGCACTATGTGAAATCCTGAACTCCCTTCATATCTTTCTTCTCCCCTAAATGGCACTGCCTTATTATTGCTCTCAACTCCTCTTGGTCCTTCCCTGCTCCTCTCCTGGCCGAACCCCTCCATCATTGGAACTAAGCAATCAAACTTTTCTTGCATCTCCATAAAACATTGATCTACATGTTGATATAGGGCTATCAGCTCTAGAGTGGAATTATTAGCATTGTCTATGACGACCGGCTTTGATACCAAGTTAGTAAAGACCCTACTATATGATCTCATCACTTGATGATTAAGAGAGAAGTCCACCTCCCTTCCCTTATTAGTATTCTTCCCTTTGGAGGAAGAACCAATGTTGAATGAATGTTAGCTAGCTCTTGATAGAGCTAGCTGAATAAATTATAACTAAAGTAACTAATGTTCTTTTTAAATGATTTTGATACCTTTATTCATTGATTATTTTGCTGTTACATAGGCAAAAAATGAAAATAACAATACATCTAACTAGGACTCCTATTATGATAAAACTCTATTAATAAACAAAAAACCAAAAAGAACCTTTCAAAAATTAACTATCCTTATCCGAATACAATCCTAATCAAATCTTCTATCATTTCTCCTACCTAACTAAAATTTTCAGCCTTCTCCAGCTTAACAGTCGTTACCAACTTCTTCCCTCCTTTGATAAATTCTACCCATAAAAGCATCCTTATCACTCTGGTCGGCACATGGCTGAAGCCCGGAATCATACGATATTGCCTACTGCCACACGGTTGAACCAAGAATGATAAAGTGGCAGAAAAGAGTCATCGTAGTCTTCTACCTATGAAAAAGGCAGTCAGAGACGCATTTATAATTGCTGGAGGCTATGACAGGGAAATATGGCAACCAAGCTGTTATTGAAAATCGAGCTGATCTTATAGCTTTTGGTCGTTTGTTCTTGGCCAATCCTGATTTGCCTAGGAGACTTCAGCTTGATGCTCCTTTGAACAAATTCAACAGAGAAACATTTTCCATCCCTGATCCTGTTGTAGGCTATACTAATTATCCATTTCTTGAAGAAACCGGATATATATAGGTTTCTATCTTTCAAGCTTTCTTCACATTTTGTCCCTATCTTTAACAGTAGAGACTCTCCTATATTAAATTCTGTGTTTCCTCGTCATTTACGATTGAAACTTCAAAACATGAGTCAGTCCAAAATAGGTAGTACTTGTATGACGCTGGCATGTTGAGACGTTAAGACACTGGTGGAGATTTAAAAGTAGAAAATGATACTTAATCCATCAATTTAATGCATATAAGAACAGATTTACAAAAATTGGACATTCACATGACTTCACATCATTCAACATCTGCTAACTTGTTCATCAATATCCATAAATTCGCCAGTTGCCCTGCCAGAACAAATGCAACAGCTCATTAGCTTTTGTTCTGTCAATGCCAAATACCAAAAGAATAGAACAGTCACACCTACAATCAATTTGGCAAGTCAGAAATAAGATCTCCAGACACCAAAAAAATATATAGAACGTGTAATTACAAAACATCATTCTCACTTCTGTTAGAACCACCAGAACAGTGCATACCTATTGTATGACAAGAATGCATCACCTATATTTCCAGCCAGCTTGTTTCGTACCTTCCGTACACAAACCTATTAAAACAAAAGGTTGAATTAAGAATTGTACCGTGAGTAATTATTTTCCTTTCATTTTCCCTTTTCTTTTTTACATTTTCTTGACATGTAGCATGCAGAAAGAGCATGAAGAGGGCATAAGAGGACGGTGCCCATCTTGGCCCATGCGCAAAAGCTTTCAAGCCAGTTTCCTTGGAAAGTATTTGATTTCTAAAATCTGCTGAGAGGAACAAGCTACACAGATATATTGAGTTATACACATGAACAAGAACATCCCAGAAGTCTTTGTAACCCACCTGTACACGATCAATAGGCCCAGCATCAGGATCCCTGTTTCGATGAATAACAATACCATTGTCACACTTGTTGATGAAATGTGCACTACCGCTTATGTCATACAAATTAGGAGGAGCCCCAATCCAATTATGCAACTGTAGACCAACAAATAGAAATTGCAGGTCAGTGAAGGCGAACACTGGTCACCAGAGGAGAAACAAAATCAAGAAACTTTGAGTTCAGCCAACCTGTCTTGGATGAGCTACAAACCAAATATGACAAGAATGATGCTGAGCAAATCGTTTGATTAGTGTAAGCATCTGACTTACATACTCTGTTTCAGTCCTGTCTTAAAACAAAATGTCATGTCAAGAAGGTATGCAGATATTCAATTTCCAACCCAAAGAGTGCAGGTGAACAAAATTTCCAGCACCAATTACCATAGTTTCTTTTTGATGATTAGAAGGAACTCATTCCAACAATTAAATTGTCGGCATAGATTCATTTCCAAAAAAGTGACCAAATTTGAGAAACATGTAAAAAGAATAATTTATTTGCCTGCATTCTGCTGAATTCTGTATCCATTTGAAAAGATCAAATTCAAGTTTTCAATAAACAGGTGACAAGAATGACAGGAAGAACGCATTTGTTAGATGCTGAGATAAAACCAACTGAAATTCAGTAATCAGGGAAAAACAAGGAAATGACAAACATAAAAAGAATATAATTGGAGAATATTAGAAAAACTGCAAAACATCAAGCAATAAAACTGGAAGTGAGGTAAGTATTCAGGTCACAAATGCAATCTTCGCTATATTTCAAAAGTGATTAACTTAATGTAAACACACCCGCAGACTTCAAATACTTAAAATGAATACAAATCATTTAAATTTCTACACTTAAGTTACAACATGTGTATGACAGACAAATGATGCAATTTTACTGAGAACAGTGAACAGCAGTAAGAGACAAAAAAGAACTTTCCAAATGCATTAAATAAATCTGACAAATAGACTAAAACAAATCCAATTGCATAACTACTTTCAAATAAAAAATGCCCCATCCAGCAAAAGCATATAGAAGCAAAGAATTCAAATAAGTAGAGTGCATCTTCAAAACAAAAGGGCACAACTGCTTGTTACAAGATCATAACAAATAATTCCTCAGCAATTTAAATGCCTTCACAAAATTGGAAGAATTTGTCCAAAAACTGAGTTCTATCAAGGACAAGAATGGTTTTAAACATCAAATTTAATGAGGAAGATTATCCCTCGCCAACAACAGAGGAACGAACAGAACATTCAATGACCAAGAGTTCATAATGAGTGATAGCACCCATGACAATAGAAAGAATCAGGATGACTAAGCAAGCAATACCTAACAGCAAACAGATGTTAGAACTTACCAGCGTAGCTTATATTTATATGAAATACTATATATATATTTATATAGAGGGAGTATATCAAAACATCACATCAAAAGTCAAAACCTTACATGTGATGATGACGTTGATGATCAAGCTCATTGTAAGGGTCAATCACAAGTCCCCGCACCCCATACCTTAAAACTGCCACTCTTGCAAGATTAAGGACCCATTTTACACTTGGAAGTTGATCATCTTCACACCTACATACGTAAAGAAACAAAAAAAAAAAAACATTAACGCACTCACAGAAGATCAGAGACTCGTCATCAGCACCTAGATCAGACTGAACATTTTAAAACTTGAATTGAACCAAATCATTTCTAGTTCCCTAAATAACCAAAATGGAAACCTTTGATGCTCATCCAGCAGGGTTTTAATTAATTTGTTGGACTACAACTTTTTCTTCAAGTTCATTGTGCTGATTTAGCATAATTGTTACTAGTTTGTTGAAGAAATTAATTCTAGTTTCTTCTTTTACATATTTTTCTTTAACAGTAAACAAGTTGAAATGTTGGAGGGATTTCAGTTTTCTCTTTCAGGTCTCTTACTGCTACTCAATGGGTGGGATGTCCTCAGTTTGATGAAGATAATATAATTGAAGGGAAGCTCAAAATGTCTACAAACGAGGCTGAGGTAAAAATTATTGGTAACAAGTTGAACAATTAGGATAATAATGCTCAAAACTTAAAAAGAGTATCCCCATATTATGTCTATACAGACCTACTAGTTATCCTACATCAGAATAGTACCAATAGTTTTATTACCCTGATATTTTGAAAGACAAGCTGACTCCTAATTAGAGTTGACCCATTCAACTGAGTCTTGCTTTTTTGAGGAAGCGAAAAAATTAGAATAACGGAAAGATTGGGAGTGGCATCCAGAATTTGGAATATGATACATTTTTAATACAATTTTAACAAAATGCCTGATTTTTTTATACAATTTACCCTATTTTTAATGCTCTTATGGGTACTGTTTACAAGTAAAAGATGGACCACTTGGATTAAAATCAAAGATGCTACAATATCAAATGCCCCTTACAAGAAATACTACAACAAAAAATTAAATCATTGGGAGAAAGTTCAAATAACCATCCAACTTTTACTCGGAAATAGAGCATAGCCCCTTGCATTCTACAGTGTTCAGTTAACACCCATAATCTTATAAATTGGAACGATAACCTTATTTAGACAAACCATTAATGGAAGTTGTTAAATTTGAATAATGTGGTGTAAGATTTTTATTCAAATAGAGTGTAAGGGCTACTTTACATCATTTCCACTTTACCTTAAACCATAAGAGCTAGCTGAAGTGTATCAGGGAAATTCTAGAGTACAGCTCACCTTATGAGATAAAATGTATTGTTCAACCACTGTTTCCCCTGTTCTAACTCCTCAGTCTTCATTCGTTCAATTGATCCTCCATAGCTATGAATGGCAAGGAGTGTAACAACAAAATTAATAATAGTGGTACAATTTGGGAAAAGAATCACATAAGAATTAGAAAAAAAAATGACAATCCAAAGGATCAAGAAGAGAAAATAACTCTGAACCCACCCTGCATCCAAGAATGGCTTCTTAATGTGTTTCTCCAAAAGTTTCCGTGCATGATCTCGAACCTATAATGTAGGCAAATGATGTAGAATAGACACAAATATTGGTCAAATTAGAAATATCAAGGTTGTAAAGGTTTTACAACTGTTGAATAATATTTGCATCCACAAGACCTTATTCTCCAAAAGGCAAAACCAGGTTTAAAGGCCGACCTTATTCTCCATAGAGCAAAGTGCAAACTTCCAACCAACAGTTCTGTTCAGATTAACTAAGAGAGCATCAATCCATTCACTTTTGCCTGAATTTGGGACACCAGTTACGATAGTTAACTCTCCTGGTACAACCTGATCAACAGAACATAAATCCAAGAACTATGAATACCCTTTAAAACCAGGCCACATGCACATGGAAAGGGGGATAACAAATATAGAAGAATAGAACATTTGATAATGGAATGCCATCAGGCATAACAGAGTTTTTCAATTAGAAACAAACTCTGATATACAAGATGGTTGAAGATTATGTTTCGGAACAATTGCAGGGTTCATTCTTATCCGTTGGTTTATAGTTCAGCTTCCCATAAGAAAATACTGGTCTAAGATTACGGCATTCTCTCCTGAGAATTTGATAGAAAGAAGGAAGCAAGAGACATTTTGAAAAGTAGGATTAGGTATCTTCATGAATGAAGACAAATAAAAAGACATGAGTCAGCCAAAAGATACTAAACAACATAAAGATCACACAGAAACAGAAGCTAAAGCCAACAGGCCACGGTATACCAAAATGGTTGCTAAGCTAAAAGATTATAGAACATGATGAGTAATTAGGTCCATGGACAATTCTGAAGACAAGAATTCACCTAGAAAAGCCACCTTTAATGGAAATCTTCCTTTCTTCCCCATTATAAAAACTATCGTCTCTTATAGATGGGCTCATATCCCCCTAAAGTTGTTTCAGAAATCACACATCCTCAAGTACAGTTATTAATGAAGTAAGAAAATAGGGAAAGCACCTATCACTTGTCAAAAATCTTGAACCACAGAATTAAAATCACTGCCTTCACTCAATAAAATTTATTACAATCACAAGATAAGCACAATATATATGCATAAGGCCTTCTCCAAACATACAAAACTCAATCATAAGATTAATATATCACCAGATTCATTTAGACTAGAACTGCCACTCCAGCAAAAAAATATGTTTAATACATTCAGTTTTGCTGAGCAAGATCTCATGTAAGGTACTGCAAATTCATAGACGATACCAAAAATGGGTTTCTTACCTATTAGAGAGGAATAGAGAAAAGGCTCATAACGAAGAAGCAAATAAAGCTTACATTGTATAACTCATTTAGCGCCCTCCATCCTGTTGATACACCAGATCCATATCCAAGGGACTGATTGTAAAATGCATCAATTTCATCGAAGTAATCTCTAAAGTTGAAGAGTCCCCGTATTGGAAATAACTCAGCATTTTCAACTACTTCCTTGAGTGCATCAGGGCCCATATACATCAAAACCTGATGATGTTATAGCAAATTCTATTTAGACATCATTCTTGATTTGTCAGCTTATCACTGGCCATCATGGAATCCAAATGTCTAGGGATTTCAATCATCGTTAACTTAATAAGTGCACAGAGATGTCAGCTAATCATGTCTAACCTCATTTGCATCCTTAAAATGTGAAAATTCATTCTTTTTTGGCCATTTAACTCGCCAGCATCTGCATCCCAAAGTGAAACAGAGAATTTACATTAAGAAATTTATAAATAATTTTCTATCATGAAAAAGGGCAATTTTCAGGCAGAATTGCAGACCTTTCTTTTCCAATTCGACGTGCAAGCTCTTCAGATAATGCTTGACCAGGCAGATCTCCATCAGTAGCAAGTATTATTCGAGATGCCTACAAAATAGATGTTTAAAGATCAAAGACAATTGTACATTGTAATGAGTTAAACGGCTAGAATAGATGTTAAACGGCTAGTTCTACATCTACTAACCTTGTTCAAGTACTCTTTGCAGTTCCAAAGATACTGATACTTGATGTCCTGGCTTGACAATGAACATGGATGAAAAAAAAAAAATCAAGTCCATAATAACAGTGTAAACAAGCCATAGACTACTATAATGAATAGCGTGAGAAAATTATGTGCGATTAATTTACAAGAACTGAACTAGAATATGCAATGCCTTGGGACTTCATTAACAATAACAAATTTTTGTCATTGATAGCCCATAACTTTTTATAGTTCTTATTGTTGAAGCACAAAAATATTTGATTTTTTAGTTTCAATAAAAACCATGTCACAAAATCCTGACCTACATAAGACTGTGCATGCAACTAGAGAAGTCATAATAATCCTGCCCTGCCTAAAGAATTTAAAAGACTCCTGACTGGCATCATTGAACACCATGTGAAGAGCATTTTAATAGGTACTCCCAATACAAACAAAAAATGAAAAATATTCTCAATGAATAAAGGTGATTTATGAGTGTGATTGTCTACATGAAAGCACAGAGAAACTACAAGATGAGACATCAAACATCTCCGAAGAGTAACATCTCAAAAAAAAAAAAAGGTCTAGCACTCATTCGTTGGTATTTATTCACATTACAAAAGAAATATTTACTTGATTTAGGTAGGTGGCCTACATACACAATGCTATTGGCATGCATGTATAAGCGTGATGCAAATACACTTCGTCTTTACACAACACTTTACAATTTCTTATCCAATAAAAGGAAACAGTTTTTTTTATAACTGCAGTCTGCACCGATTACTGTATACCACTGAACAAATCCAGAACTTGGAAATTAACACATACCTGATCCACAGGTGGCAATTCCTTTGAAGAAACTGATGGAGGTGCTCCATCAGGGACACTCACACAATTATGAAACCCAGCCTCCTCCATTGCAAGTTTATCAAATTCACCTTCAACCTATGGAGACAAACATAATAATTAGCATAACTTTATACTCATGAATAAGCAATTTCTCATAGACAGATACTCAGGCGTACTATTATTATATCCTGAGCTCCCTTTATGTCATCAAGCCCATAAAAAACTTTTTCAGCATCCTTTTCCTGAAACAAATGCACAATAACTAAAGGATTAAAAAGCAGAACTACAGCATCATTCTTCAGACAATTTTAAAAAAGAGAAGTTATGTATATGATGTGATATGTGTTTGTTGAATAGAACAATTTGAAAAAATCGGGGCAATCTTAGTTCCCAGTTAAGATATATAAAAATCCAACTAGGAGCAGACATAAAGAACAATAACTAGGGAGGACAAGAATCCTCAAGAAGTCCTCATCTTCAAGTGAAACTCCTCCTCTATAACAATAAATATTTGCTTAGATATATGGCACCAATTGGAGAAGCTTAAAATGTTCAAAACAAGTTCGTATAAAAATATACATGTAAAAGGAATTACTCAGTATAAAAACATACATGTAAAAGGAATTAGTAACTGGAGATTGAACATATGTCACGATACACAACGTAACACCAAATGTTAAGGTAAAGCAAGATGCAAAAGTAACACCCATAGAATAACCTGCCAAAATCTCTTTTGAATGTCCCGATACTTGCAGTTTACAATCACCCCATTCCGTCTATAAGGAAATGCAATAACAATCTGCACATGAACTGTTAAAAATTGTATGGTGGAAAGAATATATCAAATCTTCAGTGAACAAAAAATAAGCAGGAGATATTTCACCTTTTGTTAAGTTCTATATACTAAAATTCCAAGTCAACGCAGCAGGGATAACCAGTCTTGTATGCTTAACATACAGATCAATGTGTAAAGGAGATGCTTTGTTTTCTCTTCTGAACCATTCCCAATGATACAGATTTATTCATCCCATGGTTAAATAAATTAACACCAGGATCAATTTTTTCAGTAAAAATGCATCATATGCAGAATTGATTCAACAGTGTGGCCAAAACTTTCAATGTTTTCAGTTACAAAGGCAAGATAAGAACTAATAATCTTCTGTTGGATACTTTATTGCCAAACCAAAATCAAGTCAGGCCAATGTTATTCAAAATTCAGATTGACTAAAATCTCTGCAGGACATATCACTGACAAAATCTAAATACCTTTATTGGTTCAGTAGCTTACCTGATCACCATCCCTTTTCTGCATAACTCCGTTTCTACTCAATGTCTCTGCTGATATTAGCCTCTCTTTACAGTAGCCAAGAAGCTTAAAAATTCCAGAATCAGAAGTATAACAGTTATAACACATTCGGCAACAGAAAAAAAAATGCACCATTAAAAGCTAAGGATAAGTGGAATGGCAAAATTCTCAACCTCTCGCACGTGCTGCGCACAATTTTATAGCACATGCATGGAATTACTCTGGAATTAATGATCACATCCAAGAGCATGAATATGTATTAATTCTAGCAAGGGCTTTTAAACAACTATAAGAGCATCCAAAAGCACTCAGACAACCTGTGTAAGGAATGATGACAATTTATAGAAAGAAACTGAACTATAAGAAAATATATACAAGGATAAGTTGAACTTGAGAAAAGGGAAATGACAGAGAGTGAGAGAAAGAGAGAAAGAAAACAAAGAAAGTGGCGAGCACGATATCCTAACCTAGTTCACATCCAAGCCAATGATAACCTCAAATAGTGGGACTGATTAGAGCAAAAAAGGCAGTCCATAAAATCAATGAAAGGAGCCTCAAGAAGCACCCTGTCCGACCATCATGGACACAACAAAAGAGTTACCAAACACCAGAAAAATGATTGAAAAGAAAAACCATAGCAACAAGCAGATTCTACTGCCTATAAAGAAATAAGCACCCCACATCTCAAGTAATAATATGCATATATCAATTACAAATGTAGGATAGACAATTGGAAATTAGCAACCTCGTCACATAGAGGTTCCAGTTCCAGACTTTTCTCTGTGAAATCTCTTGTCTGCTTAACTTGGGTAAGTTTTTTCGTGCTATTTGTCAACTTTTTATCTGCAAATGCCTGCAATAAAAAAGAGTATTTCCCAACAAGAGTTCCTACAAAATGTATGACGAACAAGTAATTTCATTTCTAATTTAGAGGATTAACCATCTCACCTTCATTCCTCCACTCCACCCACATTTTGCTCGGAAACAAATCCATGATGCATTATTCCTGACATTGAAAGAGTACTCAATTTGGTAAACTAAAGCGACAAATAAAGTATGGAATGAAAAGAACAACAGCTTACCCATCTCCACTGATGAAAAGAGAAAAGGACTTCTCCCCTGAGTCACCACCTTTACACTAGCAGAAATATAACAATAAAATTTTAATTGGATATAGAAAATTGAGGAAGAGTTCAAGCACCATATCCGAGTTGAAATATTATCAATCTTTCCAAATGACAGTCAAAGTTTAAAGTACCCAAGCTATGATCAGTTTAAACTTTCAATCGCAGCTTGGACAGGGAGTGTGAGAATTCTGTGTTACAGGTCTTCCAGGTATTTTACAAAGCTGAGAATTTAATCACAGACTCCCCCAATGCCGTAAATATCTAATGTCACTTTTAAATTCCTAGGCTTGGATGAAATATGTAACTACTAAATACTAAATACGACAACAAAATCAACACTTGAAAACAATTTTATTCCCAGAAGATAAAGATTATGTTGACATGGTAGCATACGTTATCCCAGAAAAGCTTACCATTGGACAAATTAAGCTATTGTACTGTCCAGGCTCAAAAGGGTCCACATAAACATGCATTTCTTCTAATTTTCGCTTCAAAATCTCCAACTTCATTTCTTTCATTTCTGGGTGTTCTTGGCGCGCTGAAAATAAATCAAAGAAGTTGAGCCTCAAAAGTAATATTACAGTCTTAACACATACTTTCTGCATTTGTTCCTATCGAACCAGATCCAAACAAGACTAAAGTAAACAAATAGAATAAAACCAAAAAGAAGGCAAAATCCCACACAAGTACTAGATAAATGATTCTCCTGGAGTAAGTACCAGGTGATGGAACAGGTGTAAATGACACGCCATTAGTTTTAAGGAAAGAAGGCTGGATTCTAGAGAAAGGTTTGGAACAGAGCACTGGTAAAAGGCAAGTACAGTAGTGATAAAGGTGCCTACTTGAAGAAGAAGAAGTGGAAGGTAAAAGGGGGGGAAAAACGAAGGGTTTGAGCAAGAATTTGGAGCTCATGGGATAAACAGTGTTTGAAGAGGGCAAAGACACGAACTTTCGAAGATGGCCGTGTGGATTGTAGTTAGCAAAGCGGAGCATCTTATTAGTGTTTCAGCTTCTCAAAAGGGTTTCATGGCTCAGGTCTGAAAGAAGAAGACGGAGGACGAGAGAGGCTTAGGCTTAGCTACTAGCTCTACCTCTGAGCCAGAGGGTTTAAGGGTGGGATTGTGAAGCTTTCCATTTGTCTTTTAGCCTCTTCCAAAATTCTAATTAGAAATAAATCGAAACCATGCATTACTCGGCGCTTTCTTTTGGCTCGAAGAAGTAAGAGGCTGTTTGGTCCCGTAGTAATTATTTTATTACTCATTTATTCTTAATTATTAGAAATTTTGTGTTTAGTTTTAAAAAAAATTGACAGAATAATCATTTCATAGGTTAGATATTCCTGGATAATGGAGAATAGGTCAAGATAATTAACCTATAATCATTTCATAGATTAGATATTCCTAAATAATGGAGAATAGATTAAAAAAATTAACCTATATTTTTACCTATTCTACGCATGCCTAAAATAGGTAAATGTGAAACTTTACAACTTTGTCCACTCCTATTCCCATGATACTCTAACTTACAAGGTAACATAATCTGTCTGCTCTTACTCACTCCCAGTGGCTATCTCTTCCTCTTCACACTCTTGTCTCTTTTCTCTACTCTTTGCCCTGGTTTGGTTCACACTCGTCTCTGGTTCTCGCCCTTTACAATGTCAACTGTTTTCTCTAACATTTGTTAGTCAGCTGCATTGAATTGGTAAGTGTCCCGTTCCCTTACCGCAGAGTACGTACCGGGACGCCCGAAAGTCCTTCCAGTACATATCCTACGATAAAGACGAGCTACATTTGATCACTACATTCTGTTCATATAGCATCGTATCAATCTTCACTTAAAAGCATCATAAGAAATCACAATATTTTTAAACCAACTTCTCCTCATTTCATTTCTCAAAATCAAAAGTCTACATTGTGTCTTTCACCCTCTAACACATATACCTAAATAAACCTAGTACAAAAGTACTACATAAAAGAGGAAAAGATATCAATCTATCTAAGCCAACCAAAAATTCCAGCTGACCGACCTTTGAGTCATGACTTCTCTGGTCAAATTACAATCCACACAGTAGTGGAGCCTCTCAGTAGTTAGAGTCGTCCCTCGGTCCTGAAAAAATAACGTTGCAATTTTGGTGAGTTTTGCGAACTCAATGAGGTAACCATCATCAATGGTTCACTTAATTCATGCAACACATCAATTCATATCACAATTATTTCACAATTTTGCATTTCACTCTATCAAACATACTTAACAAGATGCATATGAAATGCTCATGAGTCACTTTCCAATTGTTACGTTGTTGTGACTGGGCGTCTGAACTGTCTCGTGTCCATTTTGGATATTGGGCTCATTTATATTGTCCTTTATCCGATGAGGATACAGGGCTCATTACACGTTCAGCCAAAGGTTCTGAAATACTTTTGAGCTCGAGGCTTATTTCCACACATTGAGCTTTAAGCTCTGATCGCTGGCTGCCCTAGTCCCAACTTCCATTATCTGAATATGCATTCATGAATAGAATGCATGTAACACAATCAATCACTTGATAAAACACATAGGTCTTCACATTCACATTCATTCATTATTCAAACATA
>JANIJH010000003.1:56846104-56862108 GCA_024520975.1 Erythroxylum areolatum
CATGTACCACTTTTTATGTGAAAACATTCCGTATTTATGTGCATATATGCTAACATGATGCATAAGCAAGAAAATGCTTTATCTTAATTTCTCTTTGAGCTCGCATGTACTGAAATTTCGGGTCATAACCCTTAATATGGGGACGGGATGTTACATATGGTTTATGTGTTACTGTATTGACTATCTTTTATTATAGTGTATGTCTTTCCTCAAATATTGTACAAATGATAATTCAAGCATGCCTAATGCCTAACTTGATTTCACTTGTTTAGTTATTTAATCCGCCCTTCAGAACTCATATCTGGCATATTAAGACATATTGGTGAATGTTTCATTTCTTTAGGTTATGTCATTACTAATAACCTTTTACATACCTTAACTTCTTCATATCAACTTTAATGTTTTAAGCCTTGACCTCTCATTTACCTAAATAAAATCTTAAAACTTGTATCACCTTCATTCTTACAAAATAATGGAGCGGATTACCCTTGTGAAAAGATATCTTGTATCTGTCTGACATACTTCTTGTATCTAGAACTAATTGTTCAATACTTATATAACATTCATTATAGAACAAAAAGTTAATTAAAAATCAAGCATTCTCATATATTTTAGAACTGAATTTTAATTTAAAATTCACTGTAGAAAATAATTTTTTATTTTTAATTAAATATATATTGCATCAAATATTTGATAACGAACAAACTGTTATCATTGATAACAAGTATTATAAATAGTCACAAAACATATTCATTTCTCTTTGTGCCACTATATCCTTGACATAGTTACTTAATAGCTATGTGTTTGATTTAATATTGAAATTTGAGCTCTCTAGTACTGTCTTTCAATGTACTTATTTATGCACAACATAGTGTGCAAGAGACTACTAATTGTTTTGAAATAAGGAACCATCATTATCAGTTATTCTTTTTATGGCATACATGGATACTACATATTGCTCAAATGCTCACCTTTAGTAATTGACATCACAAAATATGTTAGCTTATAACAATAAGAAAGCTTTACTTGAACGATACTTAGCGTTCTTAACCTTAAAGGTGTATGCAATATTAGCCATATTCTTCATTTTGATCATTCTTAATAGCCAATTTATTTGTTCGCTTGACAAACTACTTATTACCACTAGCTACCAAAGCATATCATCTACTTGGAATGATAAAATTATACATTTATCAATATATCTTTTAACACGTACTAAGTGTTCTTTTTCAATCACATTAAAATTAGAAGACATGATTATAGTACTTATGTAAGATACCACTTATTTTAAAACTATGTTAGACCATAAATTGACTTTAATAATTTCAACATGTCAAGCTGTTAGCCTTTCTAAATGAAACTTAGTGGTTGTACAGTAAGATTCTTTCAGCTAGTTCTTTGTTTAAAAACATACTTTTTACATCCATTTGATTTATGTCAAAATCCATTCCTACTATTAAGGCTAGCACTGTTTTTTCAACTAGACACATTTTTTATAATCATATAAATCAGTAGATATATTTTACATCTTTCAAAGCTGTCATCAATCTTTTTATTAACATAAAAAAATTTATTCTTAATGGCTTAACATTTTTCCAGAAGATTATCCAAATCTTGTACTAAGATCAAACTCATTAAAGTTCATTCCTCTTTTATTGCTATAACTCATTCATCTTAAGAATGATATGATATAACCTTTTCATATTCCTCAACTTATTATTTTATTTTGGAATTACCACAAAGGATTTTCCTTTCAACTTTAAAATTGTATGAGGAATAATTCACAAATAATATGGGTATAATGAAAATTCGAGAAATAAATCTCTCTACATTTAAATTGCTCCTACTCGAATCATATAATAATAAAGGGCTCTTACTAGGTTACAACATTGATTAGAAACCAATTCATCTTCTCTTAAATTGCTCCCACTTAGATGAATGCATTCAATTAGTCTTGTCTTACAAGATCATTTTGATTCAAGTCTCTCATATAGGGATAAGCTTTGAACTATCTTTTCTTGCTTTAGAAAATTATTTTCTAAGAATGAGATATCTTATGACAAAAATTTAATCACTTGGTTATTACCTTATTCACCTATGAACACATATATACCCTTCGAAATGTTCATAATTTCTTTTAAACATACTTTTCTTCTTTCCTTTGGAACCTAAATTATGAACAATTATAAGGGAATATAGGTAACAAACACATTATTAAGAAACTAGATATGGTTAATCAAGTGCCTTACCTATCCATATCTTATATGGTGTTTTAGGATATGATTTAATAAGCACCCAGTCAAGTACACATTTGATCATCAATGACACATCACCTTAATTAGTGATAGGCAAATTTTCCTGAGTCATTACAGACGTAACCATAAGACGAGTGCTACTTCTTATTTTTCCACCACCATTTTGTTAATGATTAATTATTCACATACTCAAGATAATTAATATTTATTATAATATTTTGATAATTATCAATTACAAATTCAAATAAATTATGGAACAATTAATCGATCTAAAAAATATAATTACTACTTTTAATATAATAATATGATTAAGATGTAGATATAATTTGTTATGATACCAATTAAAGAAATATATCTAACACATAGATATATATAGGATCTTTCAACTCATATGCATTATTAATTAATCAAATTACTTACTTGAATTTAATTATTATTTTAATAGTTTTAAAACTCTTGATAAGAAATTCTTTTCTCGCATATTCAATTGATTATTATCTATTGTTTATAAATAATATCATTAATTGTTCTTTAACAATTATTCTTTAAAAGGTATAAATAATATCATTAATTGTTCTTTAACAATTATCATTTAAAAGGTCATTCTTTTTAGACTTGTTAAGTGTGTGCTTTTATTATCACCTCATCCCATCAACATTATCATCTTCTTTATTCTTAATCTCCTTCATACCAATCATTACAGAAATTGCTTCTTTAATTACTGATACTTAAGTTTGCAACATTCAGTGTTCATTTGATATTTTTAGGATGTCGTGTTTCTTCGGGGAATAGGATAAGCATAGCTGAATCATTATTGTCCAACATAGGAAAATAAGGTTAAGGATAACAAACGATAACTGATAGGTTGAGATTAAATCCATTCATTTCATTTTCTGTTTCATTATCTAACTCATTTGACAATAAAGAAGACGCCATAGATGAGGCTCACTCTATATCTTTATGCCTCTCTCTCTCTCTCTTATACACACTCTTCCCCTTTTTTATCTTTAAAAACTCATAGAAAGAGCTCTGAAAGAACCTTTCAACATTTTCATATTTCTTGTTGTTTAATAGTTTTTTTAACCATATTTTAAGACCATATTCATTTGAATTTGACAAAGAAACCGTTAGCTTAATTATGTCAACCTAAAAGGTGACATATAGAAATATATGAGCATAGAACAATAAATAAAATAAATATATGTCATTCATCCTAACGTATTGAACCCTTCCATATTCTTAATTTAACCTCTCCAGACAATAAGATAAGATGAGTTTTTGTTTACTCTATGGAACTTTAAATTGCTTAAATTTCATTGTACATTTTATGGTTTAGTTGTTCAGAAGCTAAACAAGGAAGCTACCATTAATGCCCATGTACCAACTTTTAGTGTGATTTATGTACCCCTTATGTGTTAGTTTATTCCCTAGAACTAATCGATTGGTTGTAGTTTAGTGACAAAATAATATAAAGACATTCTTTATCTTTTATATATTTAGATGTATATAATAAAGTTCATGGAATAGTTATACTTGGCATATGAAATTATAATGAGATTATAATTTTAAGATTCGTATTGTATTTATGTATTATCTATAAATTATTCCTAGTCATTGTTATATTAAGACTAGACATTAATAGAACGTAAAAAGACTAACAAACATTATGTTTTTCTTTATAAAGGAAGTAGTAGATCTTATAGGTAAAAGTATAGAGATACTTAAACAAACGTATGAGTGCTTGTTAGCGAACAAGTTCACTAAACTGATCCCATATGAGAAATCCATTTAGAACATTACTTGTATTTTTATTAAAATTCTCATTATGATGATTGTATAAGTAATCATTTGACTTGATGTCTCCAAAGTTATCTTATATAAGGATTGTTATGCCGTGATACTACTTATGACTTATTCTAACTATGAATAGTTCAGTTAGTGATCATTGAATGTAGAATGAACTATATGGAGGTAGTTGAGTGATCAAGATATGATTAGTCATCCTAAAGTAATTAAGGAGAATGTTTTATTGTTCTTGAATAATATTTATTAAAGAAATCCTTGGCCAAGGTAAAATAATGTTTTATAAATAGTTTACAAATGTTATTAATCAAATCAATAACTAATGGTGAAGAACTGATATAATTAAACTCAAAATAGAGTAGACATTAATTCTATGTTCTATGTGTAAGTGGTGTTAGAGTAGTGCTCTAAAGGCAATCACCTTTAGCACTTTTGTACAAACTTTATTTTGATTAATAAAGCGAAAGGAAAATTTTCATTAATTTGATGTTCATTTACTTATGAATTGATGTCGATCTTAAATAGAATAAATGAATTCCATGATACAGAAAATAGTATGAAGGAAATCAAGTTGAGATCATGATAATTAGATTTTTATCATTATGTTAGTATCTAAATTATCCCTAGTCATAGGATTAATAAGACAAGACATTATTAATCCAGATAGACTAGCACATGTTGTAATCTTTGATTTAACCAAGCAGTGGATCTCACAAACTGTAAGCATGAGATGTTTAGAGTTAACATGTGATGCTTACTAAGAGTAGTAAGTACATCGGATGACCCGCTATGAGATTATCATATGGATGATCTATCAAATGTCACTAATTAACCTCATCATAGCAATGGTATAAATATCCTTAGACTTGAGGTACTTAAAGCTATCTTGGATATTGATCCTATGTTTTGACACCATTCCTTATTGTCTCAAAAATAGGTCACTCATAAGGTGGTGATTGTGTATAGCTATTGGTATTCGAAGGTAATTGGGTAACCAATAAAAGATTCACCACTCCTGATAGAAGGAGATGATACCCACGACCTCTTATTGGGATCATTACTCAGGACTCTCTGGCCAGAGTAGTATGTATCATGAATAGAGTCTTTAATGACATATAGAGTAATGAGATCTCAGGATAAGAACTAAAATTACTTGGACTAGAGGTGACGTAGTCAGTCTAGTGGGAGTTGACACATAACCCATACTCCAAACCAACTAGCGTATAGAATGGTAAAGTGACAAATTGCACGGTAATTGTCTATTGAAAGATTTGTAAGTCAGATAATTAACTATCGAAGAGTTCATGTGTTAATCCACTTATATTCTGGTAAATTGACATCATGAAATTCTTCATGATTTGCTTGAATTAAGAGTTAATTCAAGTGGCATGAAACCATCAATGATTTGCTCAGATTAAGAGTTAATTCAAGTACCCAAAATAACTAGGAACCTAAAGGTTACACACATAAAAGATTAGATGAAAAATAAAGTGTGCATGGCTGTCATTGAAGTAGGCCACAATCGTGGCTTATCGTGAAAGATGATGCATAAGTGAGTTCTTCACTTATGTACACATGAACTAACAAGTTAAAAACACACTCAAGTGAGAGGATAAGTGTTCTAGAAATGTTTTGGAGTTAGTGAGAAGTGGTCTTGAGTCTTGTTCTGCAATTTATATAATTGTTGCACGAATCAAATTGCATGCAACATAATCTTGATCTATCTCTCCATTTGAGCATCTACTTGAACTTATCTTATTTGGTGCTCTAACCACCATTAGACACTACTTTGTCTTCATCTTTGCATATTCCTGAGTGATCAAGGAAGGTGTTTGGTGTTTGCTACAACTCAAAAAAGGAGAAGATTAAAGAAAGGAGGGGCATTATCAAAGGTACATGTGCTGAAATTTTATGTTCTCATAATCTGTGTATGCATACATCTAAGATTATGGATTTTTTGGGAAGTCGTGGGATTTAAATTTAGATTTTGACACTTCAATTGCCTTGTTTTGCATGTGATGCATGAATCCATGGCTCCCTAATAGTGGTATCAGAGCCAGGTTATGCATGTATAAGGTGATTCATTGAACATGTGCAAACTGTTTGCTAGGTTGTGACTGACATGCATGTTGATTTGGAAAATTTTGTATAAATTGTAGAAATTATTTTCTGATTTTTTTCACATAAATGTTTATAAGATGTTATTTCGAATTAATATTTAGTCTGTTCATATGTTGGTTTTTGGGAATTTCTGAAAAACTGAATGCATATGCTAATTTTGAAAATTTCTTAATAATTCTAGAAATTTTTTTTTTCTAATTTTCTTTAACATAAATGTTTATAAGGTGTTATGTCATGTTTCTGTAAAAGGAAAATGCAATTGAATGTGATTTGCTATTTTATTATGATTTTAGTTTCGGCCTGATGCATGTATGAAGTTCTGGGAAATTCTAAAAATCTGATGAACATGCATGCTTGTAAATTCCACATTAATTTTTATAAAATTTTTAATGAATTTTCTACATGTACATGCAAGATAAGATTTTGCCACGCGTATGACATGCATGACACTCGTTGTTAAAGTGATTATCTTATGAATATATGATGTAGAGTATGACTAGTGTTAGAAGTAATATGACAAGTGTCATAGACATGTGATATGCTGGTTGATCCCACTAAGTTAATAGATAATTCTTAGGAATTAGTTTCTAGAATTTTTTATTAGGCACATTTAGAATGTGTATAAGACTTTGAAAATTTTCCAAAATTAATTAAATTTGATTCAATTAATAAACCAAGTCAAAGTCAACATTGGTCAACTTTTTAAAAGCTGATGGAGTTGACTTGTTTAATGACTTATGTGTATGAGTTTTGATTATAAGACCCTAAAATCTTTTTATGTGATAAAAAACATATTATTTTGACGCTAGTAGCATTGTAAGTGCATGTGTTTCAAATTAGGGTTCCGGAAAATTTTTGGACATCGAATCTATCTTTAGTGTCTAGTAGGTTAGATCATTTATCTTGATGATTTTGGCCGTCAAAATATTTTTTGGCTTGTGCCGAAATTGTCTTGATGAATTGAGATGGCATAGAGATGTTTTAGATGACTAATTGATGTTCGAGAATTTTGCAAACCCTAAAGATTAATTTAGAATAAATCTAAGTAGAGCATTGGATTTCTAGTGTGACTTGAAAAAGACATGTACTAAAATTAAAGTGTTTATTTTGGAAATCAAAATAATTGAAATTTTAGAGTTCCTAATCGAATCACTTTCATAATTTGAATTAGCCGAAACTAACACTAGTACCCGATTTGGTTTAAGAGTTAAATCGAATCATAAACTTTTGATGCATAATCAAGTCATAACCTAAATTAAACCTTCTTTGTGTGATACATGCATTAGATGCAATTTAAGGGTGGTTATGGACATAAGCTCAAATTAATTAAGTTGTCCATAATCTGAATATATATATGATATACATATATAATATCATCTAAGTATTGATGAGACTTAAGAATAAATCCCTTAATCGAAATATTATGACTTACGCCTTCTATTAATGCGGCAATAACCAGAGTTCTTTTAGAGTTGGGTTGTTGGGGAAACCTAAGCCTGCTCTACACGAATATGTTCAAACCATAAAAATTAGATTTTTTTATTAATGGGTTGGTCCTAACTGGAAGCGTTGATTTGTTAGGCAAACCCAAGGTCAACGTGGATAGAGCGAAGTTGGGTCATATACGTTAGATGTATACGAATCAAGAGTTGATAACTCAATGAGTGTGTTAAATCAACAATTGATAACACAAGTAGATAGTTGCATAACTGAATGCAATTGGTATGAATGATACCTACCGATTGACATAAGATGGCTTGTTGGGCAAACCCAAGGTCATTTTTAGTGATATTGGATATCGACCCATTAGGAAAACTATAATTTCTCTTGAATTCATAGTGAAGGCTATGGATTTGGATTAAAATAGTGGGACCCATAATGCATGTGATTAAAGACCTTGTTAATATGCATTAGTGTACATTCTAACACTTTCTCTCGGTCTTCTAGGTTATTGAATAGCCACGATGTCTTCGTCCAGCATGAACCTACGCTCTCTATTAGACTACAACAAACTCACGAGACCTAACTTCTTAGATTGGCTACGGAATTTGAGAATTGTTCCCAAATATGAGAAACTAGAATATGTCCTAGATGAACCACTTCCCGATGCCCCTACTGTCGATGCAACTGATGAGGATCAAAAAGCTTACATGAAGCTATTAGATGATAGTGAGTTGGCTAGCTGTATAATGTTGGCCTCTATGTCACCGGAACTGCAAAAGCAGCATGAGGCTATGGATGCTCATACCATAGTCTACCATCTAAGGGAATTATTTGATGATCAAGCTCAATCTTAAAGGTTCGAGACCTTGAGGTCGCTTTTTCACTCTAAGATGGCTGAGGGATCATCTCCAGTACAGTATGCGCTGAAGATGAATGGCTACATTGAGAGGTTAGCTAGTTTCTGTTTCATAATGGCTTATGAAGTAAGTATAGACTTAATTCTGACTAATTTGACCGATAGTTATTCACAGTTTCTGCTTAACTATCAAATGAGCCTAATATCCACCTTGATACCTGAGCTGATTAATCTACTCAAAACAACTTAGCAAACTGTCAAGAAAGACAGTAAGGCTATGATGTTGGTGGACTCTCCTTCTGGTTCTCACAAGAGGAACCAAAAGAAGAAGAATAACTCTAAGAAGCCAGTGGGAGGTGTAGCCAAGAAGAAGGCAAAGGAGACTACATCAAAGGAGATATGCTTCCATTGCAACAAGAAAGAACATTGGAAGAGGAACTGCATAGCCTATTTAAAGTTGCTGAAACAGAAGAAGGCAGTAGATGTTCCACTGTTTACTTCAGATATGTTATTTGTCATTGAGGTTAATACTATTTCTGATCATAATATTTGACTATTAGATACTGGATGTGGCTGATATATATGTGTTGATATGTAGGGTCTCAGGGATAGTAGCCCACTCGAGAAATAAGAGATGGACCTACATGTGGGAAATAGAGCAAGAGTAACAGCATTAGTTGTAGGAACCTATGTTTTGTATCTTCCTAGTGGTTAGAGTTAATTTTGGATAATTACTATTATGTACCCATTGTGATAAAGAATATTGTATCTGTTTCATATTTTAATAAAACGGGATTTCATTTAACTTTTTCAAGCAACTGTTGTTCAATTAAGTTGAATGAAATATTATATGGTACTGTTACATTATGCAATGATATGTACATATTAGATATGTGTAATCCAATTTTAAATATCAATGACAATAAAAGATAAAAATGTGATAACTTAAAATTATCGTACTTATGGCATTGTCAACTTGGCCATATAAGTTAGAGATGCATAATTAAGCTGCATAGGATTGGTAGCTTAGGGTCATTTGATTATGAATGATATGACATATGTGAATCTTGTTTATTAGGCAAAATGAATAAATTACCTTTTAAAGGAAAGGGTGAACAAGTGAATGAGTTATTAAACCTAATACATTATGATGTAGGTGATCCGATGTCCATTCATGTCAGAGGTGGTTTTATGTACTTCATTACCTTTATCAATGATTATTCACAATATGGGTATGTGTATCTAATGAGATACAAGTCTAAAGCATTTGAAATGTTCAAACAATTTAGACATGAAGTATAGAAACAACTCAATAAAAGTGTCAAGACACTTTAATCCGATCGAGGTGGCGAATACTTGATTGAGGAGTTTCTAACTTATCACAGGGATAACAGGATTGTATCCTAGTGGACTCCACCTTACACATTGCAACATAATGGTGTGGCTGAAAGGAGAACCCGAACTTTATTAGACATGGTAAGATCAATGATGGGCTTGGTAAATCTATCGAAATCCTTTTGGGGTCATGCATTCGAGACTGTTGTTTATGTGATAAAGAGAGTCCTTTCTAAAGCAGTTGATGTTACTCTATATGAGATATGAACTAACAAAAAATCCTATTTTTCTCATATTAAAGTTTGGGGTTGTCTGGCTTACATGAAGCGGATCCAATCATATAAAATTAAAGTGAAATATGATAAATGTCTGTTTGTAGGATATCCTAAGGAAACAATTGAATTTCAGTTCTACAATGCTTTAGAGCAAAAGGTGTTTGTCTCAAAGCATGTTGTCTTTTTAGAGAAAGAATTTCTTCTAAGAGAAGACAGTGGGAGCAAAGTTGAACTTGATGAAGTTTATGATGCTCAAACAGACGCAAATCTATTGCCTGAACTTGAGATTGTTGTTCACAAAGATGAGACAACAGTTGAACGTTTTGACACACAAAATGTTCATAATTCAAATAGGATACGCAATGTTCCAAAGAGATATGAATTTTTTTTAAGCGAACAAAATGACGTATTACTTATAGAGGACAATGAGCCTACAACCTATGAAGAGGCTCTGAAGAGTTTAGAATCTAAAAAATAGCTTCAAGCCATGAAGTCCGAAATGGATTCCATGTTTGAAAACCAAGTATGGACTTTGGTTGAACCATCCGAAGGGCTAAAACCCATAAAGTACAAATGGATTTTCAAGAAGAAAATCGACATGGATGATAAAGTGATTACCTATAAAGTGAGGCTAGAGGTTATCGTCAAAGAAAAGGAGTTGACTATGATGAGACATTTAGCCCTGTAGCTATGCTTAAATTAATTAGAATACTCCTAGTCATTACTGCTCATTATGATTATGGAAAATATCAAATGGATGTCAAGATGACTTTCCTGAATGGAAACCTAGTTGAGGATGTGTATATGATACAACCTGAGGGCTTCATATTAAAGATGGCAAAAAGGTATGCAAGCTTTAGAAATCTATTTATGGACTGAAGCAAGCATTTAGGAGTTGGAACATCCGATTTGATGAGACAATTAAAGAGTTTGGTTTCTCACAAAATCCTGATGAACCTTGTATGTATAAGAAGGTTAGTGGGAGTGCTATTATATTCCTTGTGTTATATGTGGATGACATATTACTAATAGGAAATGATGTCTCAAGTTTGTAGTCAAAATTTGGTTATCTCAGAATTTTTTCATGAACGAGCTTAGAGAAGCAACTTATATATTAGGAATTAAGATCTATAGAGATAGATCAAGGAAGTTGCTAGGTCTTTCACAGTCTACATACACAGATAAAGTGTTAAAGAGGTTTAACATAGAGTAGCCAAGATAGGGTTTCTTCCTATGACTCATGGGATAAAACTCTTAAAATCTATGTGTCCCAAGACTCAAGATGAGAGGACTTACATGAGTATGATCTTGTATGCTTCGAAAATAGGATCAATCATGTATACTATGTTATATACAAGACCCGATATATCATATACTCTAAGTGCTACGAGCAGATATCAATCAGATCCTAGTAAGTGTCACTGAGTGGCTGTTAAGAATATCCTAAAGTACTTAAGAAAGATTAAAGATGTATTCTTGATACATGGAGATGGAGATATCGTAGTGAGCAGACATACAGATGTCAATTTTCAATCTGACCAGGATTACGCCAAATCTCAGTCAGGTTACATTTTCACACTGAATGGTAGAGCAGACCATTGGAAGAGTTCCAAATAAGAGACAACTGGATATAGTACATTGTAGCTACGAAAGCGAAAAAAGAAGCTTTATGGATCAATAAGTTCGTAATGGAACTTGGAGTGGTTCCAAGCATTATAGACCTGATATTGTTGTACTGTGACAACAATGGGGCTATTGCTCAAGCCAAAGAACCAAGGTCTCATCAGAGGTCCAAACACATACTCAGGAGATATCACTTGATCAGGGAGATAATTGATAGGGTGAGGTGAAGATAGAGAGAGTGCCTACATATCAGAACATCGTTGATCCTTTGACTAAGCCACTTCCTCAAATGAAATTTGATTCTAATGTACTCGCCTATAGTATTAGATACAAAGGCAATTGACTTTAGTGCAAGTGAGAGATTATTAGAGTAGTGCTCTAAAGGCAATCACCTTTAGCACTTTTGAACAAACTTTATTTTGATTAATAAAGTGAAAGGCAATTTTTCATTAATTTGATAATTGTTTATTTATCAATTGATGTCAATCTTAAACCGAATTAATGAAGTCCATGATACAAAACATAACATGAAGGAAATCATGATGAGATCATGATAATGAGATTCCTATCATGTACAGTTATACTACTATCTAAATTATCCCTAGTCATAGGATTAATAAGACAGAACATTATTAACCCGGATAGACTAGCACATTTTATATTCCTTCATTTGATCAAGCAGTAGATCTCACAAACAGTAAGCCTGAGATGTTTAGAGTTAACATGTCGATGCTTACTAAGAGTCATAAGTACATCAGATAACCTGCTATGAGATTAATTATCATATGGATGATCTATCAAATGTCAGTGATTAATTTCATCATAGCTATGGTGCAAATGTAACAGCCCAAACCACCTACCCACAGATATTGTTTGCTTTGGGTTGCCCCTTGGGTCAAATCCCTCACAGTTTTGCTTTTCCTACCTTTGGGAAAATGCTTTTTAGGGGGAGAGGTATCCATATCCTTATAAGACATACTTCGTTCTCTTCTCTAACCGATGTGGGATCTCACACTGTCCATCCCCCTTAGGGCCTAGCCCTCTTTAGGGCCCAGTCTAATTGACACAATGGTTGGGGTATCGACTTTAATACAATTTGTAAGAGCCTAGACCACCCGCCCATAGATATTGTCCGCTTTAGGATGCCCCTAGGGCCAAAACTCTCACGGTGTTGCTCTTCTCACCTTTGGGAAAGCCCATCTATGGTGGAGAGGTATCCATACCCTTATAAGGCATATTTCATTCTCCTCTCCAATCGATGTGGGATCTTATAGTCTCCACTCCCTTAGGGCCCAGCCCTTTTTAGGGCCCAATCTAGCTGGCACAACGATTCGGATACCGGCTCTGATACTATTTGTAACAGCCCAGATCACCCGCTCACAGATATAGTGCACTTTGGGTTACCCCAAGAGCAAAACCGTGAGGGGTTTGGTCCTAGGGATAACCAAAAGCAGACAATATCTGTGGACAAGTGGTATGGGTTATTACAGCAAATATCTTTAGACTGAGGTACTCAAGGATATCTTGGATAATAATCATGTGCTTTGACATCATTCCTTGTTGTCTCAAAATGAGGTTGCTCATAGGGTGGTGATTAGGTACAACTATTAGTATTTGAAGGCAATTGGGTAGCCAATAAAAGATTCACCACTCCTGATAAAGGAAGATGATATCCACGACTTCTTGTCGGGGTCATTACTCAAGAGTCTATGTGTAACATCCCGTTATCCATGTTAAGGCTAAAATAGTATATAAGTGAGTTTAATGAGAAATTAGAAAGTGCATTTCATACTTATGCAAACTATGACATACACATACACATGAATATTGAGTTTTGCACATTAAAATGACTGTACATGCATTCATTGACTTATTCCGGGATATGAAAAAATGTTAAGTGATCACGATGTGAATTACGTTTTGGTATGTCTTGAATTTTGGTATGTTCAGATTTCAATTAGAAAATTGGAATTAATGTTATGGATTACGAAATTGATGGCTTAAAATGTACATTTGGACTAGGACAAATGACACGTAGTAAGATAAATTGCTACATGAAAAAATTGGATGATGTAACCTATAATTGAGTGACTTTTGGCATAGGTAATTAATTGATAAATGGAATAAGAATGAGTGACAAATGGACTAGTAACTAGGTGACATTTGGCAGCTTATGGAGTAGACAAATGGGATGCATGCTTAAGGACAAATGTTATTAGGAAAAGGTGACATCTAGCACCTAATGTGTCAAGCTAATGCAGAAATGTTTCTACTGAGTTCATTTCCTTCTTTCCTTACTCTCTCCACCGAAATACACTCTCTTCCATAGCTCTAGAGTTTTGCTTCATTTGTGATCAATTGCCACACCAAATCCATGCTTTTATCCTTCACAAGATAGCTATAGAACCAGAATATTGTAGTTCTTATTATGGTCTTTTACCCTAGCTGAAATCCTTCCTAGTTTCACCTTGAATGTGTGATGATTTTGCATGTTCGGAGTCCTGATTTTCTGAGTTGGGATTAGAACTAAACAAGTAAGTAAAAGATTAGTGTTTATGGCATGTTATAATAGAGATTGATTGATGAGTTTTGGATGAAAGTGAGGAGATGTACTGGAATGTTATGAACTGGAGAATTTTCATTAAACATGCTTAGGTATTTTGATTATATCGTGATCTGTTGATTTCTAAATTGATTGATTCTTAATTCATATTAAACTTGAGACATATTTCTACAACTTTCATGAAGAAGTCGGATTTTAATTCTATCTCTAAGACTTTCAAAATTGGCATGAAATTGAGTATTGGCTTAGACTGTAGCACTACCAGAGACAGAAATCATGTCCTGTTGTTATTAAATAAACTATATTGATGTAGGACGAATTAGACTAAGATGTCTTAACCAAAATTGTATCTTATTCTCTTAGATTTAAATTGGTATAAAGTTTGTAATTTTTGGATATTGTAATTAAGAGATATGAGGTGTACAACTTGAATGCATGATCATACACTAGCCAAAATTTCAAATGTACACAGTCTATCGTATTATGAGCATAACTCATTGAGTAATGAACCAAATTGAATGATTTTAGTGTCATTAGAAACTTAAGACACAGAGGAACAATTGTCTAGAAGGAAGTGTTGCCAAATTACTGCATTTACTTAGTCTGAATAATCATTAAATGTTGACCCAAAAGTTTGTTTTCAGAAAAAATCTGAAATGATCAATGAAGTTATGAAATTAGATTCAAATTGTCTTATTGAGGAGCACACCCTAAGTACACATTATACTTAGGTGAGTTTTGATATGTGAATGATAATGTGGTGAAAATAATGAAAAGATACCCGTAATGTCATTAAGCATGCGTTTTATATAGTCCATATACACATTTACGCATAAATGAATACTTATGATTGTGCAAAGTTGTAATGTGTGTGCAATGTGGGTATTGCATAATCTTGATGTACAGGATAAACATTTGCATCCAGACGTTTCCAGATCATGGAAGCTAATGCTAATCTGGAGTATTCTGTGAGTAACCTAGATGGTCTCACCTTATTGTTTTGTATCTATACTGAACTGTATTGTTGGACTATTGAATTGTACTGAAATGTGCTGATTGTGTACTGGATTTCGAACAATATTTGTTCGAGGCATTTTGATAAATGAAAATGACATTGGAAGTACTGTTTGAATGTGAATGCGACTACTTAAATATTTTTCTGATTCTCAACAGAAAAGTTGAATGTCGGACCTAGTTCGATAACTACTGCTACTATGACTGTTACTGTAATTGATACTGTGACTGATATACTATTATATTACATGCAAAAGAAAGTGATTGAATTTGATGACTGAATTGTGGCGTGCACTTCATTCCAATGCATGTAATATAAAGGAGATGTGACTAATGTTGTTACTGATACTGTTACTGATAAGAGCTTTAAGCTCTCGCATATGTGGTTCGAACCTATGGCTCACTGTGATCAACGAGTCACAGACTAACTGACTAAGCCCGATGATTTGGGATACTGTAAAAAACACACAGTCATAACTAGAAAAATGAATGTGAGTCTTATTCATATAACATTTGCATATGATTTGAATTCATTGAATGATTTGCAAAGGTGTGTAAATGCTGTTATATGACCGAACTGTTTAACTAAGAAATGAGATATTTGTGATAGTAATTGATACTTATCAAGTGGATTTGAACTGTAAGAATATTACATGTTTGAATACATGGTATTAAACCAATGATTGTGTTTTATTCAAGTGTAATGAAGTGATAGT
>JANIJH010000003.1:56862208-56881759 GCA_024520975.1 Erythroxylum areolatum
TGAATACATGGTATTAAACCAATGATTGTGTTTTATTCAAGTGTAATGAAGTGATAGTTTGATTAAATTGTTTGACTTAAATATATTGGATATGTATTTGAACACAAATGGGATATGTGAACATATTGTAGACATGTATTTGAATGAGATTGGACTATTTGCGTAAGTGAATGTAAAAGGTATGTGACTCAACATGACAAAGTGCTAAATGTGATGTAAATTATATGGTTATATGTACTGAATGTGTATTGTGATTAAGTGAGCCATCAAGGATGGTCACTCATCGAGTTTGCAAAAACTCATCCAAAAATTTACAATAATTTTCAGGTTCAGAGGACATATTCAGTTAGGCTAATTGGAGTATAGCCACTGAAATCAGATATAGACTAAGGGTCGGGATCAGTTTGCATCTACATATGCCTTCAGTGATTATTGTTTTGAACTATATTTCCGCAAGTATTGTACAACGAGTATGTAAATGATTTGGTAATGAAATGACATTATGATTACAAGTGTTTTGTATCTGAAATGGGTCCAAATGACTGTTGAATTATGATGTTTTATAAAGTGTTTGTAACACTTGTGAATGTAAATTTTTAAGAATAAAGTGGGTTCGATTTTGATTATTGCTTTTCACATATGCGTACAATGTTTTAAAAAATTTGTAATGAGTTTTGATTGAATGACTGTTCTAGCATGCCACCCTTACGGGATACATACTCGGATCTCACTCAAGATGTTGGATACGTTTCTTGCAAGAGTGGGATGTTACATTATGGCCATAGCAATTATGTGTCATGAAGAGAGTCTTTAATAACACATAGAGTAATGAGATCTGAGGACAATAACTAACATCACTTAGACTAGATGTGATGTATTCAGTCTAGTGCGAGTTAACACATAGCCCATACTCCGAACTAGGTGGTGTATAGAATGGTGAAGGGATGAACTGCACGGTAATTATCTATAGAAAGGTTCATAAGTCAGATAATTAACTATCAAAGAGTTCGTGTGTTAATCCACTTATATTCTGGTAAATTAGCATCATGAAACCATTCATGATTTGCTTGAAATAAGAGTTAATTTAAGTGGTATGAAGCCATCCATGATTTGCTCAAATTAAGAGCTAATTCAAGTGCCCATAATAACTAGAAACTTAAGGGTCACACGCATAAAATATCGGATGAAAAACAAAGGGTACATAGCTGTCATTGAAGTATACAGATGATGCATAAGTGAGTTCTTCACTTATGTACACATGAACTAACAAGTTAAAAACACACTCAAATGAGAGGATAAGGGGTTTAGAAGTGTTCTAGCAATTTATGCAATTGTTGCATGAATCAAATTGCATGCATCATAATCTTGATCTATCTCTCCATTTGAGCATCTACTTGAACTCATCTTGTTTGGTGCTCTAACCACCCTTACTCACTACTTTTTCTTCATCTTTGTGTGTTCTTGAGTGATCAAGGAAAGTGTTTGGTGTTTGCTACAACCCAAACAAGGAGAAGATTAAAGAAAGGAGGAGCATTATCAAAGGTACATGTACTGAAATTTCATGTCCTTATAATCTATGTATGCATGCATCTAAGATTCTGGATTTTTAGGGATGTCGTAGGGTTGGAATTTAGATTGTAACACTTCCGCTGCCTTGTTGTGCATGTGATGCATGAATCCATAGCTCCCTAATAAAGTAGAACATTATATGGAGAAATGATTGAATTATAAGAAAAAATCATTCACGGAATGGTTAGTGAAAACCACTTTGACCTTCCTAAATATTTAGATAGTCATGATGTTTTGCTAGATGTCAATCTTGATTTGTGAATATAAATTGTTTAATTAGAGAATTAAAAATAAATTAAAAAATTTTAATATATATAATCCTAAATATGATTTAGGATTATAATTTGTATCCACTGCCAACATATTTTAGAACTCAATGGGTCATATATAAAGAACGGGTTGAAGAGAGCGAAGAATTTTTTTTTGCTTACAAGGGGAAGAGAAAATAAATTACCTTAAAGCTCTGGAATACAACACTCTGCGAGCATCATTGTGGAGCTGCTCCTGGATTCCCTGGGGAGGATCCTGGAGGATATGAAGACCTGGTTGGAGAAAGGCCGTAAGATTCGCTAGACTGTCGGCGCATTGATTCCCTTCATGGACTACATGCTAGAGTTGGATCTTCCAGTCTCGATGAAAGAACTCCCGGATACCTGGCACCAAAAAAGTTTCCTCAGTCAGAATAAAGGGGGATAAATTAATAATGGTAACAACCTCTCGAGAGTCTGTTTCGACAACAACTCGTCGATAGCCTAGTTCTCAAGCCAAAGTAACGCCTGAGAAAACACCCCAAAGTTTGGCTAAGAGAGGAGAACCCCATCCAATAAACTACTGAAAGCCCCCACACTAGTTTCCATGGCTATCCCTAATTAATCCCCCAGCGGAGGCCTTAGCGGTCCTGCGGTTTACTGCAACATCAACATTGACTTTCACCTAACCCTCTAACGGTTTAGTCCAGCCCACTAAACAGCCGATGGGCATGCCTTAAGGTGGAAACACGCAACTCTCTATAGCTCGTGCTCATGCTATCCAACCAACTTAGTCCAGAATGATTCTATGACCCACGTACGACCATTCAAAATTCGATTCGAACACGCTCCCATTACGTCATTTCCAAGGAAACCAACAGGTGACCCCAAAGATGATGGACCCTGCTTCCTATTGGACTTGGGAATGTCTCGTGAGGTTTGACACCAGCCACATTTCCACGTCCTATTGAAAAAATCCTTGATCGACCTCTACCAGATGGAAGTTTCTCCAGAGCTCTTTCACACGCGAGCAATCTCTAATAACATGAAGAATGGATTCTTTTTGCCCGCAAAAATGGCAACGGCTATCTATAGAAATATAGCGGGCCACACGATGTTGGTTGGTCAGGAGTTTGTGTTGAGCAACCAGCCATAGAAACGATCAGATCTGCTACGGCGTTGCCTATTTCCAAATACTGCCCAAATTTTGTGATGGTTTTCCGTGGAGTGGCCGTCAATTAGCTTATAAGCAGACACCACTATGAACTCCCCATAAGGTGTTGGTCCCCAAATCACCCTGTCTGGCCCGCCATCCTCGACATGGGGGTAGTAGTTCGCCAGCTTCATACACACGGTGGACGATAGGAACTGTTGAAATTCATTCCATTGTCAGCCTCCCCTTTCATGGGTAAGGTCCGCTACCATTGCAAAAAGGATGCTATCCGGGACCGGAGATGTGATTACGTGAATGAGTGGCCCTCGACCTGCCATCCAATTGTCCAGCCAAAATAAAACACTCCTACCTTTCCCCAGATTCCAGGTAAGACCTTGGCGGACAAATTGCTAGGAGGCTGATATCCCCTTCCAAGTGACCGAAGCCCCAAACCTAGCAATTATATAAGGGATGGTACGATCATCAAATCGATATTTGGCCCAGAGAATCTAAACCCACAAAGCATTGGGCTTAGTAAGCAGCGCCCAACCCAGTTTTGCCAAGAATGCATCGTTCGTGGCTCGAATTCGTCGAAGGCCCAGCCCTCCCTCAACTTTAGACCGGCATACTGAGTCCCAGTTAACCAGGTGCATTTGCAGTGGTCAGGCTTCGAACCCCATATAAAATCACACATAGTTTTTTCTAGATCGTCGCACAATTGGCTCAGAAGCTGCACCGTTTGCATTGTAAACATGGGCAGAGAGGAGAGGACCGACTGGGTAAGGGTAACCCTACCTGCAAGCGATAGACTCTTCGCACGCCAGCCTATCAGTTTCTTCTGAGCCGCATCGAGGATGTGTTGGTAGGTGTTACGGGTAGTCCGCTCATGGATTAGCGGTACCCCTAAATACCTACCAAGATTAGTCATACTATTAACCTGAAGCCCTTGGCTCAGGCGTCACACAGTATCTCGGGAACATTCTTGAAAAAGAAGATTTGAGATTTTGCGGTGTTAATAGTCAGGCTGGACGCACGACAGAAGGACTCCAAAGTTCGGGCTATCACCTGTATTTGCGTATCCTCTGTTGCAGCAAAAAGAACTAGGTCATCAGCAAAGAATAAGTGGGAGATAGGAGGACCCGTTCGATTCAGCTTGATCAGTTTCCTTCTCCTGCAGTTCACCTCCTTCAAAATGAGCTGCCCTAAGTGCTCTAAACACAGCACGAGAAGGTGAGGTGAAAGTGGATCACCTTGTCGAAGGCCCTGCGAAGACCCGAACGAATCAGAGACAGTGCCTTGCTAGGTAACTTGCATCGACACTGTCGTGACGCATTTCATAATGACCCAGATTAAATTGTCTGGGATCCCAATATCGACTAAAGTGTCGTGAAGAAACTCCCACCGCAACCAGTCATAAGCTTTGTCCAAGTCCACTTTCAGGGCTAGAAACCCAATCTTGCCCATCTTCCTCCGCATTGTGTGGATAACCTCCTGGGCTATAATAATATTATCAGTGATATGCCTCCCAGGAATGAAGCTGCATTGGGTGGCCGCTACTAGGTGGTCCATGTGTTTTTTCAATCTATGCACAATGACTTTAGAAATGGCCTTATAGATGACGATACACAGGCTAATTGGACAAAATTGAGACAGAAGACTTAGGGATGGGATTTTGGGCATGAGAACCAGAAGGGTTTCATTCAGGTCAGGTTCCCATCTTTCCATCCTAAAAACTGCCTGAATAAACGCCACCACTGTCGGTCCGACCGTTGCCCATTGGTTTTGGAAGAAAAGCGCATTAAAACTATCGACGCCCAGGGCTTTGTTTGGATTTATTGCAAAAATGGCGTGGTGGATTTCATTTTCCCTGACAGGGAGGCCGAGCTACTGGACCATCGCCTCCGATAGCCTCGGGAAGGCTCCCGTGAGGGGAAACGTCGGGTGCGACCCATCCTTGAGGTGGTAGAGCTTGACAAAATAGTTCTTAACAAGCAGGTGCAGTTGTTTGGGATCCGTAACAAGGTTCCCAGTCTTGTCAGAGAGCCTATCAATCCGTAGTTTCTTCCTCTTGGATAGGGTGAGTGTATGATAATACTTGGTGTTTCGATCACCCTGCAATATCCAGTCACACCGGACTTTCTGGTGCCAAAACAATTCCTCCTCGCATAAAACTTGATATTTCAAGAAATTTTTGGATTAAATATGAGATATTTAATAAATATGGATCACTATGAGATATTAGATCCTAGTTGGTTATAATTAATATTTAATTATAATTATTTGTAACTCTTATTAAAGTTTAATTAAAGTTAGAATTTAATTTCAATTAAAATACTAAAATGTTCAAAACTTATTATAAATAGGTTTAAGCTTTAATGAAAGTAGTACCCTTTGCCTAACTCTCTCAGTAAAAATTGTAGAGTTTTCTCAACTAGTTATGTGGATTTCGTTAAAGGCCGAATACTTATACAACCATGGTGATTGAAATGGACTAGTTTCAGAAACGATTCGAGGGATATGATAAGAATATAATCAAACTTTAGAATAAGGTATGAATTAAGAATCATGCTTTATTATGATTTATGTGTTAATAATTTTAAAGAATTTTAGTGATCTTAATTTTGGAAAATAAAACAAAAATTTCGTAATTATCCACTGCACATAGAATTGGATTCCGACCTGATTTTTTAACAGTAGTATCAGAGCCAACTTTAATCTGATTAAATTGTTTGATTATTGTTGATCTTTAATTAAAGAATTAAAATCATAAAATTTAAATATCATATTAGATCTAATTAATTTTAATTTGAAAAGTTTAAATTGAAATTTTTAAACCTTACCAGTCAACTTGGAATTGAATTGAAATTGTTTAACTGGTAAACAATATATGGAACAATTTTAATGCTAAAAAAATATATGGAACAATTTCATTGAACATTAGACAATTGTAAACAATAATAAGCCCAAAATTTATGGAAAACACATTGTTTATGGCTACTGGAAAACATGAAAAACTAGTGGAGACTGGTTATGGTTTTGAAATTTTTGGAAAACATTGGTCAGTGGGATGGAGTTCCCAAAACGTCACCAGCTCCAAAAATATTGGCATCGTGACTGGTGGCTGTTGCAGGATTAGTGATGCAAAGTGGTAGGCGATGGTAGTTGTGATGGCAGCGGTGACAGGAGACTCCAATATAAGAAAATCTAGGTAGTTAGTCCGTACTGTACAAGACAAACTGCAAAAAACCTAGCTGAAAAAATGATGGGACAAGGGTAAACATAACTTCCGGGGACAAATACTGCTGTCGCGTGCACTGTACGCGCATCACTAAAAATTTGTTGTGTACGCGCAAGACAATTCCCTCTTTTTTAATTTCATTAATTTAATTAGGATTAAATAGGTTTAACTTCATAATAAGTTTGGAAAAGTGTTTTCTAATTTGTTAGAATTTTTTTAAAATGGTTGATTTTATTAGCAATTTTTTGTAATTTATTTTAATATTTCAAAGAGTTGAATTATTAAATTAAATTAGTTATCAAAAAATTAATTAACATCAAGCAAATAATTTAAGAGTTACGTTGCTTAATTAAATTATGTTATAATTAATATAATGAGATTATATTAATTAAGATGAGATGTTAATTTTTAAAATTAAAGAAATTATTTTTAAGCTTGATTAAGATTAGTAATTATGTTGATTACTAATTAATTTAGAAAAATAAAATTAGAATTAATTAGATTCCTTAAAATTAAGAAAATTGTTTTCTTAAGTAATTAGAAAAGGTATTTCTTTATTATATTTATTTATTTCAATATGATTGAGATAAACTAAATTTATGATTTCATTTGTTTAGAGATTTATAATTCTATTTATTTAGAAATTATTTCTTTATTTATAGATAATAAGTTTCTTGATTTATTAGAAAAAGGTGATTTTCTTCATTAAATTTTGAATTTTTTCATTTATTAATTAAAAAACCAGCTTTCTTAATATTTTAAATTTTTTAATTTATTATAGAAAATTTTTTAGTTAATTAAGAAATTAATCTCTACATAAATAATAGAAATGAATTTCTTAATTAAATTTAAAAGTTTTTATTTTGAAAATAATTTCCTTTTAATATTAGAAAATAGTTTTCTAATTAAATAATAATATTTTCTAATTAGATTAGAAATACTTTTCTAAATTGATTATAATTTCTAATTTGATAAATTTTTAAAAGGAGCTTTTCTAAATTATAATGAGTAAGAAGAATAATTTAATGAAAATTATTTCAATTAATTTTGTTAAAGAAGTCAAGATAATTGAAAATAGTTTCCCATTGGATTTAAAAATTGTTTTCAAATCAAATTAAATTTCTATTTGGAATATAAATTTAATATGTTTAGGAACCAATGAGCTTAATTTAATTTAATTTTTCTAAGAAGTTGAAAATATTTTTTAGATTATGAAGATCAATAACTAGAATCAAATGAAGCTTGATATTTTATATATATAATTTGATTATCTGTGCTTAAGTTGTATACTTTATTTATATGTTTGATGTATAAATTGAGTGTATGTTAAATTGCATGTTTTATGTATGTGATATTATTACATATAATTTTCTGTTTGATAAGATGAACAAAATTAAATCCCTTGTTACAAATATTAAATACATGTTTGAACATGATCATTATCTTCTATTGTTATAAGAATAAACTAAAGTTTTGTTTATTATTATGCTTGTTAAGCAAACTCAAGGCTGCCTTAACCCAAATATGTTTAGTCTTAGACAGTGGGTTCTACTTAACTAAATTTGTATATTAATATGAGTAAACTCATGATCACATGAATTTAGAGGTAGAGTTAGGAATAATATGTAAGATATATTCTGGCAAGAGTTATCACCTAACGAATCTAGGAGTCACATGACATATGATTGATAAAATCATTATGTACTTAAGTTAAGTTTAATTAGTTTGTTGAGCAAATTCAAGATCAATTATATTTGAATGAAATCCTAGCCTCCTAGAAAGATTGGAGTAATCTTTTCCGAATAGTGGTAAGGGTTATTATTTCGAATAAAATAATAGGAGTAGCTAAATACAGGACTAAAGCCCTAATCTTATTTGGTAGTCATGACATATAATTCAATTACTTGTTTTTCATACATTTATATTTTTGTTCTAAGTAGAATTTATCTTATTTAATATAGTTAATACTAAGAGTTACTGAACAAAATTTCTTAAACATAGGATAATGTTTTAGAAGAGTTTTCAAAGTTAGAAAAGAAAATTGTATGCCTATTATGTAATTTTGCTATAATTTCTGTTAAGGATTTGGTGACAAAGTTTTAAAGATGTGTCAATTTCATATAGATGACAAAACTTATTGACATTTTAAGTTAACTAATGTCTCATAAACTTTGATGACAACATGAAAGATGTACGTCAGCACTATTATAGCAAGATGTAAGAAGCTACATTGAGTAGAGCGGAAAAGTATAGTATCTTGATGGAATTGTTCTATTTGATTTAACCTACTAAAAGCACAAAAATGTACATTAAATAAAGGCTTCATTATATCCAACTATCCAATTAGAACTAGTGATATTATTGATAAATTTGATGTATAGTTGAAAGGCTATAAAACATTGAAAGATTAACTTTTATGATGAATTCAATGAGTTTGCTTTGGAGATAATTGTAAATTTATCATGTCTATAAGAAGGTTAACAGAGAATAGTTGTTTACTTCAATAGTAGTATGTAAAGATTGTTCATAGAGAACAATAATTCTAATTTCAATTGTTGAAAATATAATTGTCCAAGAACAACTCTTGTTAGATTTGAAAGTTAACAACTTAATTACAAGAATTAGATCTATAATATAGATTGGAAGTTGTTTATACTTATGAAGTATTAAAGAAATCAATTATTCTATGTATGAGTTAATATTTGAGTTCAAGGTTATATGGATATTAACTTTAGAAGTAAATCCTAATAAATATATGTTTTAGTTAGAATAATATCATTCGAGATTTAAAGGATTCTAATGTGACAATTGTTGCTAATTAAGTCATAATAAAGTTTTCATTTAGTGGAAATGATTAATTGGATCAATAAGTTCTTTGATGAACTAAATATATAATGAATGTTGAAGAATGTAATGTATTGTGGACCATTACAGTCATTGAGCATGTAAAAGGAGTTAAGGTCTTATCAAAAATTCAAGAACATATTTAGCCAAATTTTCTTAATTATAGTGATAATTAAGATGAAAGTTGTAAGATTTAAACAAATCCTTACTGTAGGGAATTTTATAGAATTATTTCATTAGGCTATTGTCCCAGCAGTAACATGATCATTATATGATGAAATGGTATATGATACTTAAACGATCAACTTAGTGCAAGTGAAAGATTGTTGGTCTATGACCTGGAGCTAATCGGTTAGTTTTAGTTTAGTGACAAAATAATATAAAAACATTCTTTATCTTTTACATATTTAAATGCATATGATAAAATTCAAGGAATAATTATACATTGCAAATGAAATGATGAGATTCATATTGTATTTATATATTATCCTAAATTGTTACTAATAATTGTTCTATTAAGATGTTTTTCATTATGAAGGAAGTATTAGAACTCATAGGCTAAAGTATATATATACTTAAAAAATTGTGTGGGTGCTTGTTAGAGAACAAGTTCACTGAACTGATCTTATATGAGAAATCTATTTGAAACATTGCATGAACTATATAAAAACAGTTGAGTGATCAAGATATGATTCATCACACTAAAGTAATTAGTAAGAATGTTTCATTATTCTCAATTATTATTGATTCGAAAAATTCTTGGACAAGTTAAAATGACGCTTTATAAATAGTTTACAAATGTTATTAATTAAATTAATAGCTAATAGTGGATAGCTAATATGATTGGATTCAAAATAGAGTAAACATTAATTCCATACTCTATGAATAAGGGAAACATAGTATCATGAAAGAATTGAATTATGCGGTATTATGCACGCAAAAATTAGAAAAAAAACTACTTTGATATTTCTAAATATTTAGGTATTTATGATGTGTTGATAATGTCAATCTTGATTTATGAATATAAAGTGTTTAATTAGAGAATTAAAGATAAATTAAATAAGTTTAATTTATTTAATCTTAAATATGATTTAAGGTTATAATTTACATTAGTTGCTAATATATTTGAGAACTCAATGAGTCATATATAAAGAACGAGTTGAAGAGACCAAAGATATTTTAATCAAGTTAGACTTGATTGTAAAGTTTGAGAAACTTTATAATTAACTATGAGATATTTAATAAATAAGTATAAACCTTATTTAGGCATAATTGGTATTTAATTAGAATTATTTGTAATTATATTTAAAGTTTAATTAAAATTAGAATTTAAATTAAATTAATTACTAAAATATTCAAATTTTATTATAAATAGAATTAAACTCTAACGGAGTTAGCATTCTTTACCTAACCCTCTTTGCAACAGTTGCAGAGTTCTCTTAATATATTTTATAGATGTCGTTAGAAGTCAGACACTTGTGTGACTATGATGGTTATGATGGATTAGTTTCGAAAACAGTTTAAGGGATATAATAAGAATATAATCAAGTTTCAGAAAATTCAGAATAAGATATGAATTAAGATTTATATTTTATTATAATTTATTTATTAAATTATTTTATAGAATTTTAGTAATCTTAACTTTCCAAAAATATCAAATAAAAAAAATTTATAATTTTTTCGCTGTTCGCAGATACCAACCCAATTTTCCAACATTATGAAATATTGGACCACCGATATTATATAGAGCCAAAAATTTGATTATGTAATAAAAAATAAAAAGATGAGCTGTGAGTAGTATCAGTCTCTTCCTTCCTCTCCTTTGAAAAGAAAACAAAACTGGAGTGAAATTACTGGGTAAATCGTAAATGAGACAAAATGTGGCAGTGGCAGTGGCAGGGTCAGGGATCTCTTATTTCACGACAGAAACAGAAATTGCTGCAAAGGCAAGATTATCAGGAACACAGCAAATGGACATTTGTCACTCTCTTTCTCTACAGAAGAACAAGGTCCACAATTATCATACTAAACTTCTACGCGCAATTTCTCACACAGAAATGGCACGCAAAACTACGGTCTCCACTGTCACGCCAGGTCCAAAACCCATGAGGACACCCCACTCAAGCCCTTCACCAGTCGTCTCCTTCCCTTCCTTCTTCGATCTCCTCCTCATTTCATCCAATATGAACAGCACTGTCGCGCTTGACATGTTCCCATATTCACTCAGGACATGCTTTGTTGCTCTCAGTTTCTCTGGTTTCAACCCCAGCTTCGCTTCTATCTCTGCCAAAATTGCTGGGCCTCCTGGATGTGGCATCCAGAATATTGAGTTCCAATCCTTTATACCAATTGGGCTAAACGCTTTATCCAAGCATTGCTCAATGTTGCTTGCCACCAGTGTAGGCACCATTTTGTCGACGTAAAACGTGAGCCCCATTTCCAGAACACGTCCATGAATTGCCTTGCTTGTGTTAGGAACCAATGTTTGAGACGCTGAGTAGATCTCGAAGATGGGTCGTTCGATGGATAGGTCAGGGTCAGCACCGATAATCACGGCGGCTGCACCGTCACCAAAAATTGCCATACGTATAAGATTAGCTAAGTCAGTCTCCGAGGGTCCACGAAACGTCATGACAGTGAGCTCTGTGCACACAACAAGAACACGAGAACCAACGTTGTTTTCTGCTAAGTCCTTGGCGATGCGAAGCACAGTACCACCTGCATGACAGCCAAGAGTGTAGAGCATCAGGCGGTTGACAGACAGTGGAAGACCTAGTAGGTGTACGAGGTGACAGTCAACACCCGGCTTGTCTATCCCAGAAGTTGAACAGAAGATAAGATGGGTGATCTTGCTTTTGGGTTGTCCCCATTCCTCGATGGCTTTTGAGGCTGCTCTTGCTGCGAGCTTAGGGACCTCTGCAACTTCGATCTCTTGACGTGCGTCTAGGGATGGTGCATTGTAGGTTGCTATGCTTGGATACTCCTGCAGAATTTCCTCTGTCAAGTGCAAATATCGCTTCCTCACTGTTGACCTTTCACCTGCAAGTCGATGGGACATCGGTTAATTCACATTATGTTTAAAATAACTAACGAATATAAATTTTCTTTTTAAAGAATTAATAATTAATATCTAAAATTAAGAAGAGATTTATCAATATTTCAACACTTTTTATTACCTATTCTAAGTGGACCAATCAATTATTTTCATGGTTTTTCCAACAATATAGATGTTACATCAGTTTATAGAACTTGTTTCTTAGAAATATAAGTCCGAGTTTTCTTAATGTTTTATAGCCCAAGTAAAATAAAAAAATAAAAAATCATATTGTGCCACATTTAATTCTTTACGAGTGTTAGAAGTGGACATTTAAAAAACATAATATAAAACAAAATAGAGGTAGGACAAGAGTAAATTCTAAATATGTGTCCTTTCTGCAATTGGTGTCCTTTCTCGCTAATGCAATTGTCTCTTGCGTCATTTTATATTTCATAATTTCAACTTCAGAATGCTACTCGAGCGGCTTCCCTTGTAGTGGCGGTCAGTCCGAGTTTGCATATCATGCAGAAGTCTCTGATGATCATTCACTAGAGTGGCACTTTATACTGAAAAATCCTACGTTAATTAGGAGCTCTTTGTTTGTGTAGTTTCTTTTTTCTGTTCAGTTCTCCTTTTGTAACCAAAAAAGAATGCTACTCAGAGCAATCTCTGAGAAGAGTTGCACTCCTGCCTTCCTTCTTTAGATGAGCAATGCTTGTAATGCACAAGTTCCTTTCATTTTTCTTGTAACAAAGTGACGTCTAATTTAAGAAGAGTATTTTCATTAACCTATTTTCTTAGGCTAGTCACCACCTCTTCAAATTAATATACATACATTCGTAAAAATTTTCGTAAAAACATGAAAGGTAAAATTGGAATATACTAAAAATGTTAGATGAAATTGTACCCTTAATAATATTATTAAGATTTTTTTTCGCTCACGAGGTGTTCTAGGAGAGTCTCAATTATGAAAAGACACTTTTAAGTCATCTATATTCAGACTAATCTCCGTTTGAACTGGGTAAGTCTCTTACGAGAAGTTAAACTCTGACTCTAAATTTCAAATTGCTGCATATATAAGGAAAGATTCAAACTCGCAACTTCAATTAAACTAGAATAATCTCTTACTAACTCACTTGTCCTTTGGAGTTTCGTTAAAATATATTTTCTACTTTACAAACACATCAGTTGAAAAATAGCACTCTTTTTACTTGCACATATTTTCATGAAACAATAGTACATGCAGGTTGAAGTTATGGACCGTTGAATGTACAAAGCAAAAAAGGACAGAGATACTAAAGTCTGTATTAAATGGTTGTTTATTTACTAGTTTCACATAAGCTGTTTGGCAATTACAAACCATATCATCCTGTTCATGTAAAAAAACTATAGGTTAACATCCATTATTAATGGAAATATCATAGAAATATAAACAAACAGATCGACCTGTCTGAACATTTTGTACGTGAACTTGTTCTAAACGAATAAACATGCCAGAAACAGTGAACCTGTAGCTTAGAATCAAATAAATAACAAGTAGCTGAGCAGAAACACTAGTGAAAAACATATGGTGAAGAAGGAACGTAGAGCATACACACAACAGGGGTAATATATATGATGCTCACATATGCGCTTGAACTTCTCTTTGAGGCCTGTCAAGTGCTCTGACTTGGTGACTCGGAAGCATAAGTCAGCAAACTCGTCTTGGTTGAAACAGTTTTCTGGGTTTGCTGTGCCAATGGCCAGAACTGAGGCCAGACCATGAGGTCGTCGAGCTCCATTCATTTTCTTAGCCGTTCCATTCATTTTGTCCGCCAAAATATATATATTTAGAACTAGCTAGTTAACCCACAAGCACTAACCTATTTAGTGTGGGAGTTGAAGCAGGAAGAGGGGAGATAAGAGTAGTGTTTGGTCTCCAAACTGAGCAACTTACGCCTTAGCTTTTATAGCCACGAAGGGATATGAACAAAGGAGGGCCAAATGCCATTACCATGACCAAAGTCACATGACCATAACAAGTTTTCTGAACTTGAGATTATTGCTGTTGACTGTAATTAAAGAATAAAGATCCAGGCAACCCCCTTATTTTCTGTAAAACAGATTATGTTTAATCATGTAGTGTTGTGTCCTTTGAATAAGCCTAATCAGAAGTAAGTACTTCGTTTTGTCAAATATTTGTTTGATTTTGACCTTAGAATCCAAATGTTAATGTCTACCATGAGCGGTAACTTGTAGAGGGCAATGATATCAAGGGAGGGGGCTACATGAATTTAACATGTGGAGCGTATTGAATAGGGATATTTCCTATCCAGGCTCTCTACCCATCATAGTTTGGGTCCACAAATTAACCCAAAACAGCAGGCAGATGACGACAATATTATACAGGAATGCTTGATTATGTAGAAATTGCAATGAAGACATCCACAAAAGTAGCGTTAAATTTACATCACAAGTTGGTGCACAAGAACCAAATTCACAAAATACATGTAATGGTGCAAGGAGGGAAGTGTGGTATTAAGAAAATGTTATTTAAATATGAATTCCGATTTTATATATATTTACTTTTTTATATAATGGAAGATTTATAGTCATTATGTTTCAGTCATATTGACTAAATTTTTACTTTATTTATAGAAGACAAAGAGGTAGAAGCATATAAAGAAGGAAACAACAACACTTTAAGATAGCATTTATAGATATATACTATATTTTATTTAAAATGTAAATATCATGACTATGAAAACAAGAACATGAAACATTCTTTTAGCATTTGAAAATGGGTTTTTCAATATGAAATCTTTCAAAAACGTGAAATGAACGAAATTCAATATTTCCATGGAATCCATGTATCCATAGCTGAGAATCATTTACAAGTAGCGCGAGAAGGCCATGACCTCTACAAATATTAAGTTAGAAGTATAGTATTACCTAACCCTAAGCAAAGCTGAAAGGAAAAACATCTGCGATCTAAAGCCATTAATTTAGATCCTTTAATTTCTTGTTTTATAAATAGACCCGCCAAAGGTTAAGGTATTAGAGTAGAAAAGGTTACCTTACTAAAGAGCTTCGAACATACTGCACAAAGACATACACATTAACTTCTTAGCTTCGTCTCTAGAAGCCAACAAAGCAAACTTGCAGAGACTTGTCTCTCTACCAATACCTTGAGCAAAGAGGAAAATACTTGGGCAGGTAGATGAGTCACACCTACAGACAAAAGACATTCAATACATAGAGACAAAAGCACATGAACGTTGAGCCCTGGAATTTCCTAACTTTCTTACAAGCCAAGAACTCAATAGTGGTGAATATGGACCAGCTGACATGAAAATTTTATTCTAATGAGAAAAATAATAATAATAAAAGAAAGTACACACTTGTTTTTCTTATCAACCATCCAAGCTTACTGAAAATAGCTAGCTTGTATAATCTACATAGCTTACAGAAAATAGCTAAGAAAGTACACACCGGTTTTTCTTATCAATCATCCAAGCTCACTAAAAATAGCTAGCTTGTATAATCTACATAGCTTCATGATATAGATATAGACTTCTATATATTCCTAAAACCTTCTCAATTTTCCTTCATTAATTGGACATAGGCACCGAATGTTGATACCTTAATTAACATGATATCGTCCTTATGTTGGACAATTTTGTCCTTTCTCATAAAGTTGGACAACTATTAATTGCATTTTTCAAATTTTTAATAACTTATCAGTTACGTAATTTGATTCATATAAAGATAATAAAGTGGCCCAATAAATGATCTAAATCAATGGATCGAATTTTGGATAAAAAATAGATCTCAATTAGTGTGGATCGAATTTATATCAGCCTTGTGATGAGGAACCCGATATAGATGTTATATATAAAGGTTAAGGTCTCCTGCAGTTGCTCATATAATCAAATGTAAACATAAGAATTCTCTGACCCGTTAAGAGAGCTTACGCTTTGAGAAAACTATATAAAAAAAAACTTTACCTACATCCCAAAGAGGAGTTCCGGTAAAGATGGCGGTAGATTCGCACTTATTTTAGCTTTGGAAAGCTCGTTTGAAGTTACGGAGATCGAAATAAGATATTTTCACATTTTTTAATTTCTTTCCCTTTCACTTTCGATCCGGGATACGTAACTAAGGTATCGTTACGTATTACACGTGGTATCAGAGTAATGATGTGATCAGGTGGTTAAAAATGAAGATGTTTCGGTTTTCTCTCCAAAAGTTTTTAGAGATTTAACTTCTGTTTCTCAGTTTTTTCTTGCTTTTTATTATATGAAAGTAGTATACATGTGTATAACTTTAAGAAATGGGGTGAAAACTAGCCCGAGAGCTTGAAAAAGGGGTCTGGAACTCGCCGAAAATTGCCATTTTCTGGCAAATTCGATGGTGCACAGTATCACCCTAAGGGGCAGTACGTCTGACACATGCAACGCACACGTCAGCCACAGGTCGACACATGGCACTCGCTATTCACTGTTGAGGTGTGTCACATGCTATTCACTGTTGAGGCGCGTCAAATGTGACACAAACTCCACTCACAACTGGCGTCAACGGATGATGTTAGTGCTACAGTGCACTAACGCAATGTTGGTGTCATGCTGATGTCATCCGTACGCATTTTTCTACAGTATTTAAAAAACACAATTTTTTAATTTTCCATAAGGGTATCGTAGGGTGTTTTGGGCCAGTTTTTGGGTCCGAAAAATTCATAAAGTGTGTTTTTCCATTTTTCTGGATTTATTACATTAGTAATAAATTAAATTTTAACTCCAGAAAAGGAATTAAGGTATTCTGAATCAGATTTCGTGTGAATTTTCTTTCTTTGGACATCACATGAGGGAGATGCTTCAAGTTTTTATGTCTTGGGTCTCATGCTCAGTGTTCGGGATTGCATGATAGTTGCTCAAAAAAGAAATTAAGACATTCTGAAGTCATTTTTGAGTGAATTTTCATGCAACGAACTTGCCATAAGGGAGATTTATGAGGTTCTTATATCTCGAGTGGTCAGTTTAGTGTCCGATGTAGCACGATGGTCACTCTACTGAGATTTTTCTTTTACAAAAGTCTCAAATGAAGTTTTCAGGTAATGTCTTTAGCACGAGTGTATGACAATGAGACTGTACGTAAGGATTTTTGCATTTATTGATGATGCATTGTCACATACCATATGCTCATAAAGAATGTGAGAATAACATAAAGATGTATCCCTTGTGTTTGTGGACTTTTTAAGTGCTAATGAGGATGTAGTCTCCACAGTGGCCTTTCAAGTCAGTATTTTGAATTATTTTGCTTACACATTAGAAGATGTCTTTGGTCTCATGTTTAGTTATTCTGCCCATAGGTGTTGGCCTTATATGAGGTTTCGACATGTACATAAAGGCATTGGATATAGGAAAGTCGTTGCTTGAATGATCTATTCGTCCACAGATAGTAGTGTTATAAGAATTGATGGTTTGTACTCTTTTATGTAGAGATCTAGTTGCATATATTATGTATTCAGCTCACAGGTGTTTCATAACATATGTGACCGAATTTTCATAAAAGATACTATTTACTGGCTTTGAGTATCACTGTTGTCCTACATTTGTGCTTATTTATACATTATCACTTTACAGTCACCTTTTTGGTCAATAAAATCAACGTCACCATAGAAACCCTGACTGGTTTCAATACAAAGAAGTGGACAGAGGATTTATTGAATGTTATGGAGATAGTTGAGGTTGATATGTTCATACGGAAGGATAGGCCATATCTACCTACATCCATAAGCTCAAGAGTTCATAAAACAGCCTATGAAGCTTGGGATTGGTCTAACAGATTATATCTGATGACCATTAAGAGATCCATACCTGAACATCTACTAAATGGACTTCTGGACACAAACATAGCAAAGAAGTTTCCTGATAATGTCTCCTAGACGTACACAGTCTCATCTAATGTTGAGACAAGTACCTTGATGAAAGAATTATTCTCTATGAGATATACAGGAGAAAGGGGAGTAATGGAGTACATATCAAGAATGATTCATCTTCATAGTAGATTGAAGATGTTGAATATTCCTCCTCCTGATTTCTTCATTATTCAACAAACTCTAAATACACTCCCTCTAGAGTTTAGTAATCTGGTGATGATATATTACTCACTAGATAAGGAATGGCAACTCCTATAGCCCTTGAAGCAACTAAAGGGAAGACAAAGATGAAGCCTGCTAAGTTCAAAGGTAGAAAGTTCAAATCTTCTCCATATGTTGACGCTAGTCAATCCAATGTTGGTAAAGGTCCTAGGGATATAAAGAAACCAGTAGTATGAGGTTTAAAAGAAAAGACTGAGACATTCAGGTAACTCTTTGGCTTATCAATTTATGAATCTAATTTGCGATAGTCACATTAAGTATTTGGTGGCTATATAGTGGAATATCTGATCAAGGTGCTTCCACAATGCAATGGTTCATATCCAAGATAAAGCCAAATAAAAGGAAGAAGAAACTAATGGTTCACAGTAATGAAGAAGTGGAAGTAATATCTATGGGGAATGTATGTACTAAACCTTATAGTAAGGTTCGCTTAGGTTTTACATGACACATTTTATACGTGATCTTTTGCTCAATTTTGGAAAAAGAGGGTTAATGTTTTGTATTTAACACTTCTGTCGTACAGTTGTTGTTTAATGCAAAACATAATGGTACAACTTTCTTATCATATCGTTTGTATAAAATGTGATTTACTCTGAATTAGATAAATGCTTATTCGTATCTTGCTAAACAATTTATGAAATGAAGGATCCAGATGAATGAGAAGTCATACATGGTATGGCATAAAAGTTTAAGCCATATTTCCAGAGCTAGGGTTGAGAGATTAATCAAGGAAAGCATTTCTCAATTCTAGATTATGATGATATGAAAAAATATGTTGACTGTTGCAAGGGTAAGTTGACTAATAAGGAAGAAGGGCCAACTTGTGCTTCTGACTTGTTGAGTCTAATACATAAAGACATCGGTAGACCTTATACAATTGCATTGTGCAATTCCAAATGTATTATGACATTTGTTGATGATTATTCCTATTAAAATTATGTATTCTTTCTTAAAAACTAAAAGTTGAGACCCAATTAGGAAAATTTATCAAGATAGTCAGATTTGACCGTGGAGGAGAATGTCATAGCAAACATAGTATTTCAAGATTTTAAAAGCTTCATTTTAAAGATATTTGGAGTTAATTAGAATAGTGACTTAATTCACTATGTTGAGTAGCTCTGAGCAAAATGGTGTATTACTGAAAGACATAAATGCACCCTAAAGGACTTGAAGAAGTCGATGCAGAACATGGTTATTCTACCTGATTATCTAAAAGTTTGGGAACTCAGCCTCACACACGTTCGTATTGTTAGTAGTGTGCCCTAGGTCAATGGATAGTTGTGATTCATGTATTAACATTATGATTTGTTGATAATATATTAT
>JANIJH010000003.1:56926970-56938386 GCA_024520975.1 Erythroxylum areolatum
TATGCACTCCAAATCTATTCCATCCTATGTCAAATTTACTATTTTACCCTTCCAATTGAGGGTGGGATGTTACAGATGTGTTCCAAATGTTCCACAGTTAACCATGAAATCGACCAACTGAAGAAAATAAGCAAGTTGTCTTTTATCTTGCTTATGTGTTAGATTCTTCATTCAAACCCCTTAGGGCCTATTTAGCTGGATGTTAATTAATCCTGCGTCTGGTTAGCGTCTTCAACATGCAGAGATGGAATGAGACGGAAATCTGGAAACGGAACAGAACAAGAATTGGAGACAATGAGGTGTTTGGTTGTGGTGGACAGAACAGAGAAATTTGTTTCCGTCCTAAGGACAGAAATGTGTTTGGTTGCTGTGGACAGAACAAAAAATAGTGTTAATGACAAAAATGCCCCTGCAGTATAATATGATTGGAAAGATGTAATTCATTGATTATTTTATAATTGTATCAATATTTATTTGAAGTGTATGTGTAATTTATTAATTACGATGAAATAAAATGAGAAATTAGGCATATTTATTGAAATACGAAACCTAAAAATTAACTATCTTACAAGTTAATTATCTTATTATTAACTTGTAACTGAAATAAAATTAATTATCTTATTATTATTATTATTATAATAAATTTTTTACCTATTATTATTATTATTATTAAGTTTAATATTCGTATGTGATTATCTTATTATTATTATTATTATTAATTACTGTTGTTATTATTATTAATTATTATTATAAATTTTGTAATAACAATAATAATAATAATAATTAATTATTGTAATTGCTGTTATTAATAATAATTATTATAAAATTTTGTACTTATTATTATTATTATTAATTTATTATACAAAATTAATTATCTTATTGTTATTATCATCATCATCATCATCATCATCATCATTATTATTATTATTATTTATAGGGACGTGTTAGGTTTCGTATATAATTCAGAAGGTTATTTTATTATTATTAATTTATTATTAAATATTATTATGATTATTATTATGATTATGATTATGATTATGATTATGATTATGATGATGATGATGATGATGATTATTATTATTATTATTATTATTATTAATTTATTATTATTATTATTATTAATTTATTATTATTATTATTAATTTATTATTATTATGATTATTATTATTATTATTATTATTGTAAGGGACGTGTTAGGTTTCGTATGTAGTTCAGAAGGTTATTTTTGACATTTCCAGTTCTTGTCCGTAGGACAAGAATTTCTGTACCTCAGTTTTGGAAGAAACAAAAATTTATGTCATTGTCCTCTGAAAACGGAACAAAAATGACTGAGGACAGCAAGCAAACAACACGAAGAACATAACTTTTGTGTCCCTGTCTACTTTCCTCTCCTACGAGGACAGTAACCAAACACAGGTAAAGGAATGGAATGGAACATAACGAAACAATTTATAATAGAATGGAATGTAATATAGTAAAAAGTTATTTGGAAGGGATGGAAGGTTCATAATGTAATATTGTGAAATGTTGTTTGGAAGATGAATGGAATGGAATGGAATGGAATGTAATATATAATAAATGACTATTATACCCCTTATATTAAAATAGTTGTTATAGGAGGCTTAACGTTATGATTTTAAAACAGAAATCATGTCCAATTAAAAAGTCACAGTCCAAGTCACAACTACGCTAAATAATTTTTAATATATTTTCTATTTTAAAATAATAAAATTTTAATAAAAGATGTATTATTTTATTATTATAAAATTTATTATTAATTATTTAATACATTTTATTTGTTAAATTTTATTTTATTCTATTATATGTGATTTATATTTAAAAATAATTTATTTTTTATTTTTAATTATATAGAAATATATACAAACAATTAAAGAATAAATTTTTTTTATATTTTCTATTTTCATTAGTAAAAATTTTATTAAATTTTTTATTTTATTATTAAGTATATACAATTTATTATTGATAATATAAAAATATTATTATTAGGGTAAGGAGAAATATTCTAAAAATATTATTAATTATTTAAAAATTTTGTGGACCGTAATAAATGAGTATGGGGAAAAGGGATTAGGATTAGAAGAAATAATTGGTATTAAAAAATTATTGATGGTATATTAGGTAATTTGTATTTATTTGTTTACGTTCCATCATAAACCCCCTGAATCAGAGGTTTATTATTTTCATTTTTTAGAATGGAATGGAACATAACATGAAACCCTCCGCTTCCATCCCAGTCTGTTCTATTCTATTATGAAACTCTCATCTAAATGATAGAAGTATGTTATGTTCTATTTCATTCCATTACCAACCCTTCAACCAAACAGGACCTTAGTGACTATGGCTTGCAATTAGAAAATTGAGGATTATTATGGTCTTCTTAATTGTCGAAGTTCTCAGGAGAAATGGGACTGGAGTATCCTCTTTTTAGATGATCATGTTTTCTTAAATTTTCTAGTAATTTGAAGCTAAAGGAAGACATGAATGCAGAAGTTGCTTGTATAAGTATAATTGCATGAGTTGCATAACTATGATAGCATATGTTGCACATTATAAATGATACGCAATCACATTATTTAATCTTAGTGCCACATATTGTTTTTTTACAATATGAAAGAATGAGTGTGATGTGAGAAAGAAACCAAATGCACTTGAGGTTTAACACATTCATGAGTTTTATGAGTTAAAACTCACAAAGGAGATTGAATGTGATTAAACATGTGTATCAAAATTTCTTAGGGTTTGAGAAACATAACTTGATTTGTTCAAATGTGAGGAGAGTGACAATCTTTCATTATGGGTCTAACAACCACAATGTAAAGATATTTTGTTTACATGCCTAAGGTCTCACCCACAACTCAAAATTATGTGCTTCAACTATTATTTGTTTTCGGCTTTGTATGTTCACTTGTTAAGTGCGTTCTATTTGAGTGGGAGTTTGTTTTTAAATATTTCTTTATGCGAGTGGGAGCTTGTTGGAATTTTATAGTAGAAGTGCTACAAATTCCATTTGACACACCAAGATATATTTGAAAGTGATTGGGTTTCATGTAAGGAACTAACCCTCAACTCAAAGGGAGCTCAATGAAGCTCTTGTAAGCTATAAATGGCTTGACTTTACTTTCCTTTAGCTCAAGTGTCTAAAGCTAGCTTAAGGTGAGCTCATTAAAACTAGTTAACAGCTAGAAAGTTGAGGATAAGCTCAATTGGACTCAACTGAGATTAACCCAACTCATCTTTGGTTCTTGAGAATTGAAGCTAGCTATAAATGTGTTCACACTAGTTAAGCTAGAAGAGCTAATTAAGAAGCATGAGTTGGAGTTGAAACCCAAACCTCAATGGGCGAAATTGTTGATGCTAGATGAAGGAATCTAGCATGCTTGTGTGCACAATAGACACTAGGGTGGACCATGAACTATAGCACCCCATAATGCATCTTCCCCTGCATGCACTTTATAGCACCCCACCCTATCGAGACATGTACTCGACATCCTGAGTGATGTCCGAGTGTGAATCCCGCAAGGGTGATATGCTAGAATAGTCAATCACACGAAAACTCAATACAAAGATTTTTTTAAAAAAAATTTCGTACGCATACGCATAATTCAGTAATCGAATTCGGACTCATTTTACACATAAACATTTTCAAACACAAAGTTATAACCAGTACACAACTCATTAGAATTTCACTAGTCATTTGGGCCCAAATTCAAATACAAAACATTTCTAATTTCAAAAGTTATTACATACCGAACTATTCAAATACATATGATACAAAAATTTGCAGAATATACAATTCAGTATGAAAATAAAGAAATACAATGTAGACGCGAACTGATCCCGACCTCTATCCCTTACTTGAATGCAGTAGGTATACTTCCGTTTGTCTAACGGGGTACTGTTCTGAACCTGAAAAATATTTGCAAATTTTGGGTGAGTTTTGCAAACTTAGTGAGTGACCATCCTCGATGGCTCACCTAATCACATAACACATAATTCACATAATTTATTTAATAATCGCATTGGAACACATACACTTAATCAATCATTTCACATTTTACATTCAACACATTATAATCATTCATATCATGCATATGCAGTGCGGATGAGACTCACTTTCTATTTCTTACTTTGTTGTGTCCAAGAGTCTAGCTGTCTCGTATCCATTGTGGATACCGGGCTCATTGATAACTGTCTCGTATCTATTATGAATACTGGGCTCATTGATAACTATCCCATATCTTTAAGGATACCGGGCTCATTTTATATAGTGAGCTTTTGGCTCTTAATCACTTCTGAGCTCGAGGTTCCTTTTCACAATCTAAGCTTTAAGCTCTTTCTCGGTGGCTACTCTAGTCACAACTGCCTTTATCTTTCATACATTCATGAAATGGAATGCATCAATCACATTCGCATATCATCGGACCTTAGTTTGACATTCAACATTAAAGTTGAGAATCATATTTTCATTCATATGCAAATGCACATTCAAAACACATTTATCATCAGACCGTGGTCCGGTCTTTAACAATCAATTTATGTACACTTATTTCAATCAAATTCACATACAAGTAGTACTTCAATATCCCATTCATATATCACAATCATTGGACCTTCATTGTCTGGAATTCAACAATCAAATCACATTCATAATCATTCAATACATCATATAAACAAACAAACAATAACGTAAGAACGTTTAGATCTACTCATAGTACGCTCTAGATTAACATTTGCTTCCAAGTTTTGGAAATGTATGAATGCTGACGTTTATCCTGCACATCCTATTTATGCAATACACACGTTATACACACATTAATAATTACACAATTATAAGCATTTATTTATGCACAAATGTGTATATAGATTATGTACAATACATGCTCAATGACAATTCTGGGTACTTTATCAAACTTCATATCTTATACTCATTTTCATTTCATAACACAATCACTCATCATTTCTTTTCTAGTATTACTTACTCTTATTATCAAATTCTAATTCACTTAAACTAGATACACCTTACTCCTCTTCTTTAAATCACAACCTTAATCATGTGAATATCTTTATTCCCAATCCAACTCATACCTTTGGTACTTTGATGTCAATTATTCATTCACTAATTTACCAATATATTCACATATGTGAACTGTGAAGAGGAAAAATATATTATATATATACTATCAACTTTCCATTTTAATCCCACTGAAAGCACGACATTATATCACTTTATGATTTCCTTAACTTTAAAGCCATGTTTGTTCATCCTCAAATTTACATATATATATGCGCAGTTAAAAAGGAAACAAAGCATACATGTCCTTATCACTTTCAAAATTTTTGTACTCTTCTCCTGCATGGATTCAATGATCTTTCTACTAAAAAATCATCTCTACACTATTATATCACATAAAAATCCTCAAATACATAAAAACAACACATATGACTTTTTATCTAGTTTGTACAGCATTCATAAAAATGGCTACTATTTCCATGATTATGCTATATTAGATAAACCATCAAATTTATCTCATATTCATACTTCTCATAAAGATTAACACGATACTTACTTGTTAAAACTCTAACATCTTCAACAATCACGAAGCCCTAAGTTTCATGTAACTCACGTAGGTCATTGTAGAGGTTGGTAGGTTTCGGTTTTCTTTAGGGCAAATGAAAGAAATAACAAAGAAAGAGTGGTAGTGGGTAGTAGAAAACAAGATTTTACTCTGGTGGAGATTTGATGAGAAACTCTATGTTAAAGAAAAACTAGAAAAAGAAGTTTCGAGAAAGATGAAGACAAGAACAGTAACTTGTCTTTCAAGTTTAAGAAAACTTAACTTTAAAACTTGGACACTTGTTCACTTCTTAGCATCTTATCTTATTCCCCATACTAAAACTCACCTAAGTATAATTTATAGTTAGGTTTATACCTCAATCAAACCATTGAAATCACAATTCATAACTCATTGAATCACTTTCAAATTTTTTCCATAAAAACTGAATTTCGAGTCTACTATTTTATTTCTAAAACAATATCCTATATACAACTTCTATCTAGAAATTAATATCTTAGAGACTGAATTATAATTATATTTCTTCATATGATTTATAGCCATATTTCTCTAGTTTACTTCAAATTAAAAATCATCTCATTTGGAATCCTACAGGTCCAAATATAATCAAAATACTGAAGGATGTTCAATAAAATATTCCTATTCACACTGTTCCAACAGATTCCCACACTTTCATTTGATCAACATTTTTCAAATCAATTCAGAATGCTACTAATTTTTGTGGAGGGATAGAATAATGTGTTAGGAATCTATTAGCTTAATAATCAAGTCATTTGGAGATCTAAAGAAGGAGTTATTGTAGAAAGAAGCAAGACTACTTAGCTTGCAACTTCTCTCGGATACAGAAACCATTAGGGAGCATTGTAGCGTGAAGTGACAAATAAAGTTGTGAGTGTCAATTAATTGACACTCACAGGCATGAGAGTGAGAGGTCACAGGCATGAGTAACTCATGGGTGTGAGTGTGAGAAGTCACGGGCACGAGAGACACAGATAAAAATTGGGCTGAACTATTTAAGAGCGCACTCACTCCACCCGTCCCACTTTTTACATTCAATCTCTCTCAATTTATTTAAGATGGCTATGATTTTTTTTGGAGAGGTAGAGCAATGCCTTATGAGTCCAATGGTTCAAGTCTCATGTCATTTTGAGGTTGGACGAAGAAGATATAGCCAAAAAATCAAAGGATGTTCATCTACCTCTCGGCATTCCAAACTCGCGATCGTACCTTTAAACCTTCAAATGCACAATAGCGACTTTCACCTTTGAACCTTCAAATTCACTATCGTGCATCTGCATGATAGCGACTTTCATGCGAAAGTCTGAATTTCTTTAGTTGCATATCTAACTTCAAACCTTTATAACTTTTGATTCAGAACTCTAAAAATTGCAAACTTTATATCAATAGAAAGCTAAAAGAAAGATCTACAAATTTTATGAAGACACTTTTGTCAAAATCTTCCTAAATCAATTCAGTTTAATCAATGAAGTTTTAGATCAATGCTAACTTTTCTAACTTCTCTTCTTTATTCACTACTACTTCTTCTTCCACAAAATCCTACACCTCATTTTTCATTTTTAGTTTTTCTATCTATTTCCATTCAACTCATTCACCAAAAATTCACAGTACCCCTAAATATGCAAGTTTACTCAAAATTCTCAAAATTCTCAAAAACAGATATTAGTTATGGAACTCTTTATATTCTGTATTTCACATTCTCTACTTTCCAAACTTTTTATGCATTCTATTTTTTCTTCCCAACATTCACTTCAAACAATTTTCTCATCTCTTAACATCATCATACACTTATCCCTTAACTCTAAAATTCATTCTTTTGTTCATCTCTAGTTTGACTTTCAATTTCACAATCATTCTCTCAAAATTTTCTGAAATCGACTTCCAAGTTTTCTTCAATATCATTTTACTTATTTCTATTTTCCATACATCAATTTACTTGCCAATTGACATTTTTCCTATTACAATAATATCCCACAATTTTCAGACATTATTCCAATAATTTACCAAAATTCAAAAATTAACAATTACACTTACCAATTAAATTTCTAATACAATAGATTCACAATTCTCAACAATATCACATTACAATTCAATTATACCCGGAATGTTAATGAGTGCATGTACAATCATTTTAAATGTGTGCAGAACATTCAAATTTACGTGCGTGTATGCTAAAATATGCATAAGTATATAAGAAGGCATTTTTCTTAATCTCTCATTGATCTCACATGTACCACACTTTTGGGTTCTAACTCTTAATATGGGGACGGGATATTACACATTTAGATTGCAAGTTCATTGTCTCCACATAGATACATGAATTCATGCAAGAAAGGATGAATTCATCCAAAAGGTTGAATTCGGTCAATGGGAAAGATTCATCATGTATCTTGCCTTAGAATGAACATACATGACACCCTTTTACTAAGGTATGTGTACTTTGGATAAAAGGATGTGTTGTTTCGGTCAATGGTTGTGAACATTCGACCAAAAAAGGGTTCATGTACAAGAATGAATGGTCATGAGTGTACCATCATGACTTTAAGTGAACATACATGACTTTTTACCAAAGGATGGCCAAGATTCATGATGTTTCATGAAGAGACATAACTCTTGGAAGAGTCATAACTCTTCAAAGGCACCTTTGGTGGCCCATAAAAGGGAATTTCATAGTTCCGTTGAGTGAGTTTTTTTCTTTGGCTGAATACTACACTCTTGTCCCCATCTTTGAGCTGAAAACACTCCCTTCTTTCAAGTCTTCATGCATTGAAGCACTCTCCCATAAAAAAGTTGTTAAGGTGATTAAAAGCATTGTGGGTGAACCATAAGGATTGTTACTTTCACAAGTTGGCAACTCTTCCGACCTTAGTGTATCATGACAAGATCAGTCTACTCTATCCATTCCAACCACGATGAGTTAGAGAAGAAGGAGAAGCCATAGTGGATCTCCACAAGGTAGGCAAAACATCAAGTATACAAAGAGTTATTCTACTGCGTTTTAAGTTAGTACATCATCCTACCCTTCTTAGTGACATGCATAGGATCTTGTATGCTTATAAAATCATGAGATTTTTTGTTTGAGTTATATTCTAAAATCAACACTTTTCTCATACTTTTGTGGATTTTGTGGCCATGATGAGAGCGATTATAGCGACAGAAGAATTTGAATCAGGTGATCATTGAAAACAATGCAACTTTAGTGATTTCTGAGAATGCTTGGCTGATCTCTTCGAAGTTTGGTTTTTCTGTCAACTTCTTGCATAGTCTAAGGCCTTGTAATAGTGTAGTTGATGCTCAATGATAGTAATATTACTGTTTTATCATGACCCAGTTGCATTAATTGGAAGTTTGAAACTGTTAAAAAGGACCTAAGAGTGGAGTTGTTATGGAACATAACCTCACCCAACCCGACCCAAATAGTAATGTACCCCTTTTGCAAGCTCATCATTCAGACTGTAATTACTATGTTTGACCTTAGGGCTACAAAAATTGGAAGAAGCTTTGATCTTATCCCTAATCACTACAAGAAAAAGGACGTTTACCGACGAAAAATATATCGACGAAAAAATGTGTTCGTGAAATTGGTTGTCATAAAGTTGCCAACGAAACCTCGTATCTGTCAAAAAAACTACCGAGATTTCCGTTTGTATAGGTACAAATGGTTTGTGATAAACCGTCGGTGAATGTATAGTAAATGTAAACATTTTTCGACGGTTTATCACTAACCGTCTGTAAAAATGACTCAATTTGCTGACGGAAACTAAAATTCCTTCGATAAAAACTATAAACTTTTTCTGACAGTTTATCACAAACCGTTGGTAAATATGACTCAATTTACCAACGGAAACTAAAATTTCGTTGTTAAATACCATCAATATTAGCGACGATTTATCATAAACCGTCGGTAATTATTCTACCATAAAGATATTAAATTTTCTTTTTTAAAATCCCGACATTAAATTTGATTTCATAATCTTATTATTAATGGATAATTTCAACATCTATAAATTATATGTGCGTAATTTTTTGATTTGCTTATATAATTAATTTGTTTAAACAGAAATTTAATTGATCATATAAAGTAAAAATTTTCTTCATTGATAACAAAAACAATAAATTCAAACCAAATGACTACAACAATCCTATTGTCCTGGTGAGCGCAGATGGTTTGAGTCTCTAACCCTTCCCTTCAATTGCTCCATATCATTTTGGAGCTTAGTTATGTACTTTATTGTCTATTGCAACTGACTTGTTAAGGTCTGCACTATGCTCTTAAGCTGATGGATACATTCCATTGTCAGCCATCTAGTTGATGCTGCTGTACTGGATGTAGAGGAGTGCAAATAACATGTGTTCCCAAATGAGCTTAGCTCAAAAATCCTTCCACGATTGTCCCTACCACCCATTGCATCAAAATATGCCTGACTCTCATCAATAACTTGTTCTCCCTGAGACTGCCGCTAAATTGTTTCTTGTATTTGGTTCTATTAGGAGGTAATGCTTTATATTATGATTAGTAAGTGATAATTATTAAGAATTAATATTAAAGCATAAATTTCACATACATTCAGTTCTCTACATCGGTTGTTGACAAATGTCACACCGTCATGCTTCTTAATGTGAGTATGCAAAAACAAATGACGGGGTGTAGGCTTTATGATCATAGACATTTCCTACATAACAATAAAATGTTTTAAGTTAAACCAGGATTTATAAAAATTTCGGCAGAGTCTCCTCTATTTTTATGATATTGCCCCCTATTGAACAAAGAAAAGAACTTACCACAGCCATATATGGCACCAGACATTTATACCATGATCGTTATCCATAATTCACATATTTTCATGACAACATTCATACATCAATTTAAACTGAAATACAATAAAGTAAAAAATTAGAATATAATGTAATAGTTAGATCCTTACAAGTTTCTCTACATACTCGTGGTGGGTAATTGATCCTCCCATATGAATGGAAAGACTGTCTACCCCTGGGCCTCCACGTCTATTGGTCAAGTTACGCCCTGAGATGAACATTGCCTCAGATGATGTCCGGTACTCCTTCCAACGACTCTATATGGTCTAAAAAATATAAGTCGATCGTACACCAGCCTTGTGTATCACTCTAATAAAGTCGCGATAACGTGTACGAGCTCGCCTTTCCTATACACCATGTAAGAACATAACCCTTTTCTAAATTTTTAGGTATCTCGAGAATAAGATTATTTAGGTCTTAGTTGTTAGGATTTATTCATTAAGAGGTTATTCAATTTTTTTTAAGCTATGAAAGAAAGATGCTTAAAGACTAAATTTTAAGGGAAACTATTTAATTTGGTTGGAAGCAATATAGTTAAAGGCATGTATCTTATAGCATAAGCAGTTGACGAAGTTGAAAACCCTAACTTGTAGAGTTGGTTCATTTCTTTCCTATAAGTTAACTTGGAGTTAATTGGAACATGGAGATGAAGTGTCAAAATTTTTTGACAAGTAAAAGGTACATCAATTTATACTTGTGTTTTTTTACTTATGTTATTTTTTATATATACGTTATTATATTCCATTATTTGATAGATGTTTAACTTATGAATGCAAAGATTAATAAGATTTGTTAAGAAGTCGCTACTAAATGCATATCACATAATATATCCCAGACATATGTACCATAATTAACATGGACAATAGAGTGGTAAAGAGGAGGAGAAAATTATAGGTAAGTTCATGGTCTATGTATGTCAACGACTTCAATGAGAAACTGAACAAATTAGACAAAATTATATATGGAGTGTTTTTGTATTACTTAAATAT
>JANIJH010000003.1:56940549-56956437 GCA_024520975.1 Erythroxylum areolatum
ATGGATGAGGAAGACGAAGCAGCAGGCGCGGGGTGGGGGGGAGGGCTTCGGACATGGTTAATAACTAAACCAAAACGACGTCATTTGATAAACCAAACGATGTCATTTTGGTTAAGTTATAAACGTTTGAACCTTCTTAACCAAAACGATGTCATTTGGTTTTAAACCAAACGATATCGTTTGGTTTAGTTATAATAAATCTGCAGTCGAAAAAAACCAAACGACATCGTTTTGGTTAAGTTATAAACGTTTAAACTTGCAGCCGAAAAAACACAAACGATGTCGTTTTGATTAAGTTATAAACGTTTAAACCTTCAGTTGAAAAATGACATCGTTTGATTTTAAACAAACGACGTCGTTTTCTGATAGTTAAAAGCCAACGATTAACAATGACTTTTACCAACAGAATTACCGATGATCATATCCATGGGTAAACCTTTTTTTTTTTAATTTAGCGATGGATATTTCTACCGTCGCTAAACTAATATTTCCAAACGAAATTACCAACGGCTATACTATTTTTGTTGGTAATTACCTACGGTTTCTTTAACATCGGTAAAGTTCCATCGCTAATTTCAACTTCTCTTGTAGTGAATTATATCAACTTTTCTGCTTCAATTAATATGCATCAAAAGGTTGGGTCTGAGTTAGCTAACTCAATGAGTTAGAAGAAAATTAAAAGGAAATTCTCCTTAGGGAATTAACAACACTGTATTTGTACTTTAAAATAACAAATATCATAGGCAAATCAGTATTAATTAGAACACTCTTATGACTAGGGCGTGTCAAATATTTAGAAACATTCATATTGTATCATAAATTTATACATATATTTATTTTAAATGTTTTATATATATATATATATATATATATATATATTTCAAGATAGTACGTATACTATCTTAGTTCACTAAAATACAAAGCAAAATTAGTTTTACCATAATGACGTATTAGTCAGGAATTATCAAATACCTTATGAAGACTCATCAGTACGAGTATTTGAAGAAGGGACTTCACAGAATAGAAATTGTGTTATCATTTTACCAAAAAAAAAGATAAAATAATGATGAGTAAAATGGTATATTGATGGTGTGGAAATCAAACCCTTTCTCGCCGTATTAATCTATAGACGTGTGTCTTCAGCCTATGATAAAATTGCAGAAAGATATACCCAAGAAAAAGGACAATGATAAATACATGTATGTGAAGTTTGATGGATGATGGGGAAAAGGACATGCACTGACTAGTCGTGGCCTGGAAAAGAAAATAATGAATATATTGGACTGTGAGGTTAACTACCACTTTGAATAGTTATGCAGCCAGTGCTCCTTGGCTTGTCTTGTTCTTAGTAGATGCAGAGAGACCCCATTCATTTATCTTTATTTCCCTTCTTGCTATATGCATTAGTCAATTTATAGCCCGGCGAGTGACTACTCCAACACATCGACCACTCTCTCTTACCCCATAAAAGAGACCGGCCTACGTACTCTTTTGGTGGGGTTCTTCAACACTCCAACCCCGAAACATTCTCAAGATCTCTTATAAGTTTGGTAGACCTTATTTTGGCCTCCTAATTTGCTTGATACTGACTTCACATTAGAGTTCCAGGGTTTCATTACAAGTTCTCTAAAGCAGATGGTCCCGGGATGTAACATTTAGATACCTGGAAATTTGCTTAGAGTCCAATACGAATTTGTCATTACTAATTAAAGGTGTAGAAACATTAAACGAAGTCAATATTTACCCTAATCCTAACGAATATTAGAGTGGTTATTAGGGTTGCTAGTGGTCCACAATCTTCATCTTATCATTCTCCCCATTTACTCCTTAGAAAAATATGGGGACCCAGAAAGTCAGACGCTTGACAGCATTCAGTTTGCTTTGTCAAAAATTGACATTTCTTTTGGATGACTGCGTCTATATACGATTAGATAGATCTATTCTTAACCATAGTCATGAAACATTGCTTCAAAAGTCAAATCACTTACCTTTCAGCCTTTAAGGTGGTGAATGGCCAATTTAGTTTATTTATGCCTTATTGTTCATTCAATTCAAATAAGGCGTGCCCGAATTCCCGGCCTTGGCTTTTCTTTGCGATCCCCAAAGGCCATGCCTCGTAAGCAAAGATGAAATATGAGAAGCTTCTTATGCTATTTCCTACAGACAAAAGAAAATACAAAGGATCCATTAAAGGGACGGATGTGAATGGATGACTGTCTTTCGAGCTTGAATTGCACTTAAAGTGGGATTTGGGATTTGGGATCTCTAAATGACAACCCCTCAATTAAAGGCAAAAAGATTTCAAGTTGTTCTCATTGGAAGTGAAGTTATACATATATGTCACATGGTAAGGACCACTTGCCACACAATCCAAGGGCTTAGCTATGAATTTAATAACATGTAAAGATAATAGTTTAGCAATTACCAATGTGTGTAGCACCGATTCCAACAATTTAAGATTATCTCATAATTGGAATGATCAAATTATTATGCAGAAGAGATATGGTTGGCTAAAAGTTGGCTACTCTAGAAAGAATGCTCCTCAGATACTGCTTTATGCAATGTTTATATGCAACCCCTACAAACAGACATCAGGAGGCAAAAAGCGGATTAATGGCTAATTGGTGGCAAGAGATTATTTTAGTTTAAAGACTAACGTAATCGCATTCAAGTCTTGTAAGGCGTCAGTTACTTTTAATGAAGTAATTGATTCATATCAGAGCATTTTTATTGACACAGATTCTCATGTTGCATCTTCTATGTAGCTGCATAAAAGGTTTAATTGAGGCATATACATAATACATATTGAGGGGAAAAGCACAGTATTCACTAAGAAAAACTTTTTTTTTTTTCCGTATCCATGTTATGGGGGGGAAAAAAAGTAATGGTAGGACTCCACAATTGGCACAGTGGGTGGCTGCTAGAACGAAGAACCCCACCAATTATTAGAATTTCCAGTCTGAATGGAGATTCACTTAAAAAGCTCGTAGGGAGCGTTTGGATTCTGAAATTGAAAATGGAAATAAATGTTTTTTTAATAACAACTTAATCGTTAAAGTTATAATTCTTTACCCATATCTCAAGATTTTAAATTATATATAAAAAATTTATATCTAAGTCATATAGGATTAGACGAGTAATTTTGATTTAATTGTAAAGAAAATCCCAATTCTTAACAGCTTCTAAAGGTAATCTTAAAATAATATGCTGTGGTACAAATTTACAATTTAAGAATTTCATCCTCAATTGTGCACTTGTACTTGCAATTTTGATGATTTTTGTCATATTCAATGATTCAAAAATCAATTCGATTCGGTTGATTTAAACTTGAAAAATTTTGGTCTGACCAACTTTTTAATTTGGTTTCTAACTTTTCAGTCTGATTTATTTTAATAATTTTTATGGTTAAAAATTGATCAGTTTATTAATTAATCGGTTAATTTTTGTAAACTAATTTATTTTTATAAACTAAAATAAATCAATTAATTTTTATTTAATAATCTATCTTATTAATTAGACTTTAAGTTAAATGTAATCTCTTTCAATCATATTTTAAATTCTTCAATTTTATTCAATCTTTAACCTATTTTATGACGATCTCACATTAGTTAAATATTTTAAACCTTAAATCTCTTATTTTATCGGCTTAACTTTGGGTTAAGTTTTTAAAATGTTAGTTATATCTATATTATTTAAAGTCAATTTTTGCATATGTATCAATCAGAATTTTTGTTCTTATCGATGACTTCAGTGTCTTCACGCCCATAGTTAGTAGCTCAGTACTATTCAATTGTTTCTTGATCTGGCTACAGTTAAAAATTAAAAAAAAAAAAACGAGTAGCTTCATGCATGACCAGTGGTGTAATCATTCATAATAGTAAAACTAAAACCCTAGATTCTAGTGGTTGTAACTTACAATAGAGTCTCCCTAAAAAGACAAACTAAAAAAATTACTGGCTATATCCACGCCACCTAGAGATTGAGTGCCTAAGGTGAAACTTGAAACTCTAGCTAATTAAATGTGGAATATTATTTACATGGGCCATGCCTATCTAGGTAGGTCTCAATTTAATTACTATATATGGCACTAACACAGAGAAAAAAATTTAATTCTTTTAGTTGAAGAAAAGGATAGAATAGTTCATATTAATATTCTTCCGATAATAAACATAAATCCATATTTGACTATGTCTAATGTATAAGATAATTCTGGTTTAGAATGGTAGAAATAAAATACAGGTCCATACGAACAGATGGGCATCACCAGCGTAATTGATGAGGTGAGCCAGTAGACGGCTAACGGCGAGAGGTGTCAGATATCATTTATATATAATATACAGGAGAATCGGAATGGCTTAATAGCTGTGCTTTAATATTTGTACTCTTGAATCGTGGCCATTTGATGTATATATATATACACATATGCAATGCAGGCCATAGAGTATATATATATATCATCACCAAGCAGCAGCCCGCAAGTTGGAAAAAGCCAAAGAGCTAGGGTTGGCATTGTAAGGAGTCACGATTCGAATGCTTATTCTAAGCAATGCACTTAGCATATTTTAATGTGTTCATGACTAAACTGCAAGGTAGGTTCACATGGAGGATTCTTGGTGGGTAGACAATAACCCCTGTATAGTAATGCTCAGAGAATCCCAGTTCAATTTTGTTTTCTTGTGGAGATATGAGAAAAGATATAATAAAAATTGTGAGGAACTTGTCATGCGGTAACGTGGGCAAGCAATGTCTGGAGCCAATCAGTGATTCACTTGTGTTCTTATGGGGATATGGAAGCCCAAAACAAAATCCCAGTTAATAAATTTTTAAGTATAACTAGCTCCTTTAAATATATAGTACACCTTGGTTCAATATATATATAGGATTCACTATTCTAATGGACTAACCTACAAACATACAAGAGGACCACTAGCTAGGTACATCAAGAACCAGCTTGGACATGTTCCACAATGTCCTTAATTGGCTGGTGGCTTCAACTTGTACACTTCATATTTAAAGAATAGGGTTATAGATATATAGTTTAGGGCATTAGAGCCATGAGCTCTAAGTCATTCTTATTCTGCCAACATCAATCATGTGGAGAATTTATTAGGATGGGTACTGGATTCATTTAAGTTACTCTGAGTTTATTCTTTGATCCCTTCAATCATCGTGGGAGTGAGGGAGTTGGACGCATGACATGTAAATGTGGCTCACACACAGATGAGGGAAAAACAACTTTTTCCTTGAAAACCGTAGTTTCCCAGGATTCAAAACGGATGAAATTGATGCTTTTAAATGATCAATTTAAGATGCTGCAATTTTGATTAAATGGTTTCCCCATTTTTATAATCTTGATGTTATTCAAACTTAATTCAAAGCTCTAAAAGTTTGCACATTCGGAACATAAAACTTTTTGTTTTATGGAATCTTAGAAAAATTATAATGTACGCAATCTTTCTTTTATATTTAAATTAATAAGTTATTTCCGTCACATAAACATTGTGATCTTATGATTTATATATCTTAATGTATACTAAAATATATAATTTTATACATATTTTATGAGTGATTAAATTTTATTTTTTGTTTTTACTAAAAAATCATTGATGATATAAAATTATTAAAAATGCATATTTATTAATTATCAAATCACAACAGTTTTACATTCAATCACAAAATTTCACGCAAAAAAAAAAACACAATGATTTCACTACTATTTATGTTTGGATTACCTTACTTCCATGTGAAGTGGACGCAGATACCGTAATGTCATTTTAACATAAATGAAGGCAATCACAAAAGTTACTGTTGACTTTGGTTTTAACTACGAAGTACGATGTCAAAGGGGAATACAAAAGAATGGAAGGAAGGTAAAATTAAGAAATTACTAAAAACACGTATGCATTTAATTGAGAAAGACTGTCCTTTCCACAGATTCGAGAGAGAAAGTTTGGTAAAGATCTGCCACTGGAGACGGTGCGTTATCGCCATAGAAGATTCTCAAAATGTCTTATCAGACAAAAGAGGTCAGTGATTCCCTCCATGATCATTGGCCCATTGAAAGCTTCAATCTTTCAAAATAGTTTATATAAATGATAAGTCTATATAGATGTATGTGTGTGCGTGAAAAGAAATCCAACTAAACCGCACCTTCTCTCACAGCACACCCCTGCAAAAACGTCCCATCAGTAATAATTTTTTTCTATAGCTATTCAGTAGGCAGGTAGATAGACGTATATATAGGGAGCTAAGAGCCTAACATTGTAAATGAAATTCATAGCAGGCAAATAGTTCAATAACATCAATACGTCTAATCATATTATGACTCATATGTACCGTTGCACACTTGGACCATCTTGAGTTTGTCCCCACCCCCAATACCTCCCTAAAAGTGGAGCATTAATTAAGAGACAATACAATAGCCATGCTATTTGACCGTTCAAATCTAATCTCTTATTTTTAGAGCAAAACAACAAACCCAAACTGCATCAAAACTTTTCTTTCAGCATTAAGGAAAGGAGAGATTAGTTTAAGAAACCCCACTTAGATTAGAGTGATTAGATCCTTAAAAACTAAACTTTGTCCTTTATCATACCGACATAGATCCTAGTTTGTATGTCCCTATTACATGATTAAAGGGTAATAATCACCTTTTGAAGCTTATTATAAAGAACTATCATTAGGCAATTCCACTAATGAACAAAATTTACAATTAAAAAGAACTCTTTGTATGAATCACGGAAAGCGGCCGCAATGGTTACACCAATTTAGTGGGAGATAAAGTGGACTCTGAGATGAAAAAGAGAGAAGAGCCAGCAACATGCAGCATGCTCTGCCTCTGGCAAGCCAACGCGAAGGCCATAGAAGTCAACCCCACTTTGACTTGAATGGATTTAGTGGGACTAGATTACTGCTCTCTGCTTATACATTTGTACAATTATACAAAACTATCTCTTCGTGCTTAAGGGTATGTTAAGGGTATGTTTGAGAGTCTAGGATGGAATGAAATAGAATGACAATTAATAAAACAGAATGGAATGGATATATATATGTGTTGGTGATTATAAAATATTCAAAGTCCTTTTGATTTTACTTATATTCTTAGTTTTATTTTAGTTTTTAAATTAAGTAAAACAAATTGTTTGGTTGTGTAGCTGGATTCTATTTTTAGTTTTACTTTCTTCACACAATCATAGTTTATGAATTAGAAATTTTGATTTTAGTTTTTAGTGTTTATTTTTTTATCATCGGATTTTATTATTAACTAAATATATATTATTTAAATATTTCCTATTATTTAAAGATGAAAACTATAAAATAGATAATTTAATTGCTCAATCTATTTTTATAAATAAATAAAAATTTTAAATAAAATTTGATTTTAAAATTAAAATAGTTGATAATTGTTTAAAAATATATTTTAAATCTTAAATATCATAAAAATTCATAAAATTTTAAATATATAATATGAAATAAAAATTTAAATATCTTAATTCTAAAATAGTATCTTTATTTTTTTCAATTAAATTGTATATTAATAAACAAATATTAACTTGGAAATAAAATTTACAAGAGTTTTTAAACTTATTTTACTTATTTAATGAAACGTGCAATGAAGTTAGTATTCATATTTATTAACAAGTATTTTATAATAGATTAAAATAAAATTAATTATTTAATTAACTCATAAATTAATTTATTATTAATTTTTATTTGACATATAATTATTACTAGTGATAAAAGTTTAATTAAATTGAAACAATTAAAAAAATTTATTTTAAAAAATATAAACTAAGATTAGGAAACCAAAATAAAAATTATAATGGTAAACTCAAAGTTAAACCAAACTATTCCTTAATTAATGTTCTTATTAAACACCAAATCCCTAAAAGAGCAAATTCGAAGCACTCATCATATCAGATTATCACTTCTAGACTTTGCCATTGCTATATTTAGAAGAAGCGTTTATAGTTAAACAGTTAATTAATATGCTTTATAGTAATTAAGGTGATGATGTAGTGATTACCAAAACTATTTTAATTCAATAATTTAAAATTAGATTTAATTATTTTAATTAACTTTGATCATTACAGTGACTTCTTGATACATAAAAAATTACAAACATTTGTAAGTATATCAATTTATATACTTATCATGATTTAAAGTTTAAAACATAGTAAATTTAATGATAGTTTTCCTTTGACCATTAAGTTAAACACTGATGTCGCTTAATTGACTTGGTTCCAACATCTAAGTTAAGGCTTGATTCCAATCTCTAGCTTTGGCTTATGTTGAAGTATTTTGCTTTTATTGTGTATTCTTATGAAGAGCTCATACTCTTTCTTCTCCTAAAATTGTTTAATGCTTTATGCTACACAATTGTCTTAGGTTGATTGCTTTAGGAGAAGATATCATTGTCTTATTTCCCTTTGCATTTCTAATCTTATTGCATCATAGGAAAAATTTTCGAAAAGGAATGGAATTGCTTGGCTCAAAAACAAATAAAGATAACAAAAAGAAACATGTTTGTTCTTAGACAATATTGCGGCCTTTGATGATGCAAGCACTTGCACTAGAACAGTTTGTTAATCATAGCTCAAAATTTTAATTATGGATCCATATGAACCATGAACTTATATTAATGGAGAAAATGCAGAAGAAATACATGATTTGCTATACATCAAACATGGACAAGCTCCTGAAACTTTCGATCAACTTTTATGATTGATGTACATCTTTATGTTGTTAATGCCAGGGCCTCTTAGCAAGCCAGAGAAATTGAGCACCCACGAACTTACTTAAACAAGCAGTAGGAGACTTTAGCAGCTATTTACAGTAACCTTATTGGATTTTCCCATCACAAGCTCGATAAATAATCAACTCACATTAATTATAGTCCATTTCTTTATTGAATTTCAGTTCATTTAACCAAATCCCTTATTGACCTTCTTTATTATCTTTATTCTAGATCAATTTTATTTTTCTGAACCTTAATTTTATAAATGACTTTTAATTAATAATTGTCCAATTAAAAAAATACTAACATTCTCCCATTGGACAAATATTAATTACAACAGTTGTAACAACAATAAAAACAGTAAAAGTGGTTAAGCAAAATCAATGTAAAAGTTGATTAATTTAAAACATTTGATCCAAAGATAATAAAAGTCTATCATTTAGTCTTGTAAGTCTTTTGATACCTAAAAAAATCAAATGCATGTTTCATATGCGACATAAATTCAATATAATCACGTATATCTAATACCTTACTAACATAAATGAGAAAATGGAGTGTGAAAAACTACAATGATATATGTATAATTTGAAATGTATCATCTTTCTATTTGTTGGTCTCAATTTCTCCAAACTTTATGTCAAACTACATAAGAGAAATTTGTTTTCACTCACTGAATAGTAAAATGCATTAGAGAAAACCCTTAAAAAATTAAATACTTATATCCCCTATATCTTATCAAATTCATAGATTTATGTATATGTGTTTGTGTCTTGGAGATATAAGCTCAAGTTTAATCAGTATATATATGCCTAATTACATGTAAAATGCTTAAGAACAAAATAATGATCATCAATATGTATAAAAATATACTTTTATAATACATAAATTTGTAAACAAAATAATGATCATCAATATATATAAAAATATACTTTTATAACACATAAATTTGTACAAATGTATCAAGAGAAAATATAGTGATCTCCAACTAAAAGTGCTTAAAGACTTCATTAAACGCATATTATATACATGTCCCTAACAAATAAATGCACGAGGTTCTTCAGTTAAAGGATTAGAAAGCATGCACTCACTCTTTAAATGCTCCACCTTAACGTCACCTTTATGTATTAGTTCTTTTATGGTCAGATATTTAACCTCCAAATGCTTAGACCCTGTGATATTCTTATTGTTATTATTGAACAATACAATAGAAAGAATATTACAATATAACCGAATGGGTCTAACAATTGAATCAATCATAGACAACTCAAAAATCAAGTTCCTGAGTTAGGCCATATATGAAGCTACCCAATAGAATTCTACAAACTCTACATGCATGGTTCAAGAATTTACTAGAGTTTGCTTGACACTCTTCTATGATACTGCTCCATTTGTTAACATAAAAACAACCCCTGATGTGGACTTCCTATCATCTAAGCGCATAGCAAAATTTGAATCAATTTAACTTATAAAATCTATAGTATTGATTTTCCTAAGCAAGCAAGATATCATCCACTTATAAAAGTAAAAAGATGACCTTGCTCTCCTAACCTTATAATATAAGCATATTTTAACTTTATTTTCCATAAAGTCAAATGAGATAACAACCTCATCAAACTTTAAGTACCATTGTCTAAAGGCTTATTTTAAATCATATATCGATTTTCTCAGTTTACAGATCATGTTAGCTTTATCTTAATCTTGAAATCCTTTTGGTTGTCCCATATAAGCCTTTTCACAAAGGTATCCATTTAGGAAAGCGATTTAGAAATTCATCTAATATAGGATCATATTATAATGAGCCATTATTTTCATAATCACTCATACCTTATCGTGCTTCATGGATTGCATCACATCTCTCATTGTATCCCACCATAAATCCACATAAGATATAGAAACATCTTCTATAAAAGTAATTGGATCTATTATATATCCAATATCATAATTTTATTCACCTAAATAGACTAGTAATCAAATGAGATAGTAATTCTTCTCACTCTAGTGAATTTTCTTAATCGAATTGGTTCAGTATGTTCTTGTATCTCAGGAACCTTAGTTTGTACAGGAATGAGTTCCTATCCCTATCCTAATATGGTATTGAAACCTTGATCCACTAGTTTTGACTGTATAAGTGATAAATATAAAATAAATGTAGTATCTACTATTCTATCATCTGAAGGGTGAGAATGACCACCCTTATCAAGATGAGATGGTCAACTCTCATCATAGAGATTATGCTCCAAAAACTTAGTTAGTTGTGATTTTACTATTCTAGATCCTCCATCTCTATAGTAAAATATGTGTCTCTTAAAGTGTTCAAGATATCCAACAAAATAACAGTGAGTGAAACGAGAATGCAACTTATCTTCATAAGGATTATACAAATGTACCATAGCAAGACAACCATATATACGAAGATGAGTGAGGCTAGGCCTAAAACCCTTCTAGATTTTAAAGGTGTTTCTAAAATTGATTTGTTTGAGACTCTATTAAGTATATATAAGTCAGTCTTTATAGCTTCACCCCAAAGGTAATAAGGTAAATTCTGCCTTTCGACCACACTGTTTTGTTCAGAACTACTTGACATAATGAACTGAGTCACTATTCCATATGATTCTATATATTTGGCAAGTAGACCTTTTTCTTGTCTTAACCTTATGTCTGCCATAATGTTCACCTCCAGAGTCAAATTTAATAATCTTAATTGACCTTCATAATTGGTTCTTAATTTCACCCGTAAAGATCTTGAATTTCTCAAGAAATTCAAACTTTTCTTTAAGTAAGAACACATATTTAATTATAACAAGAATAGTCATCAACAAATGCTAGAAAATATCTTGAATTACATAATGTAACTTTATAAGGTCAACATATACCTGTAAGCGTGAGTTCTAATAATCCAAAATTACAAGTTGACCTTTTTTTTCTTTATTTTAGTCAACTTACTACTACAACAGTTAACAAATGTTTTTAAATCATCATAATCTAAAGTTTGGATAATGTAATTCTTGACAAATCTCCAAACTTTATCTTTGAAAATATGACCTAACATTTTATGCCACAATACGTATGGCTTCTCTTTTATTAGGATTCTCTTTCTAGTAACCCGTTTAACAATATATAAAGAAGTTTACATCTCACTAGGGGCAAGACACATTCTATATAAGTCATACGATAAGAAGGCAGTACCAATATGTTTTGCATTGAAAGACAACCTTATAACAAAATTTTCAATTACAAAATTATAACCCTCTTTATCCAAAGTAGATAAAAAGATCAAAATTTGTCTAAAAGATAGTATATGAAACTGTCATTTAATACAATCTTGAACTTTGTATCAAGGTTTAAACAAACATCCACTAAAGTTATTACATCAACTTTTTTGTTATTGCCCACCACCAACTTTTCCTCCATCCTATTCGATTTTCTCTTTTGTATAAATCTCTACATTGTGAAAGCAACATGATTAGAGGTTTCACTATTTAGCCACCAAAAACTTAATGTTGCTATAGCAAGATTAGAATCATATATCATACAAGCCATGGAGTTACCAAATAGCTCTTTCCTTTTCTTTCTATGTCTTATATTTCTAGCATTCCAGCTTCTTTTATCCCTTCTTCTTACAAAAAAAAGCACCTCTAACTCATTCTCGTTATGACATCTCCAGGACCTTTAGCAACACTAGATTGACCAACATCTACATGTGGAGCAAATTTAGGTTTCCTGCCTTTAAATTTATGGGGTTTCAAATTTTCCTTCCCATTAGTTATTATTAAGGTTGTATGAGTTGTATTCTTCAACTTTTCTTCTTCAACAACATAATGGGTGATTAGTGCATTTATGTCCCAAGCTTCATAATGAGAATTGCATATGGTTACCAAAATGTCAAACTTTGATGGAGGTGTATTCGGAGCTTGGTGACCTATACAAGCATCAAGAATATAAATATTTAACATAGATTAGTATGGAGGTGGACTATCCTAATTATGTACTACTTCACTCCCCCAACTTTTGTATATCTCATAGAGTACAATTCCTTTAATAAGGTACCTATTTCAGCATTAAAAGATACCTTAAATATTTGTGAGATGTTATTGAGGAAATCCCTTACTATGTTCGTTTCTGAAAATCCACTTAGTAGATGGTCTAGTATGGATATCTTTTTGATCAAATAACGAATCCTATTTGATCTTTTCCAGGTTGCAAATGCTACTCTCTCAACCTCTGAGCTTATATATGTAGGTATTGATGGCCTATCCTTAACCATGGCCATATTGATACATCTCATCTTTAGCGCAAATTCCACATCTTGATTCTATTTCTTAAAATTGAAACTAGTGAGGGTTTTAATTGTGACACTGATATTATTTACAGAGAAGGTGACCACAAAATTGATAATATAATGATCAAACCAAATGTAGGATAAAATCGATACTCAAAGTCACAAAATAGTATTTGTGCTAAGCATCTTATCACATATATTATGAAACTCTTATTGGTTGAATGCATAATACATACAGATAAGACCTGCACATAAAAACATTAGATTACAGATCATTAATTTTTATGATTTTACCACCTGTAAGCGAATATATCACTTAAGTAATGACTTTTCTCTATCTTATGCCTTTATGCGCATTTAAAAGTCTCATATAAAACTAACACCTATGGGTAGAATAACCAAACACAACATTAGAGATATCCCCAAACATACAAGCAAAACAATTCAAATACTAACTTGAAAGGTCACTGCGGTGACTATATTCTCATTAGTACCCTAATTGATCCACAAGCGTAAGGGACACACTTGTATGTTATCCTCACATTCTTTTAAATGAGCATAAAATATGTGACAATTTACAATTCATAAACGTCAAATCCTCATGCGCATACTCATTATCACATATCGGTGTTGAAAACAATATCAACAAACTTTATTTGAGAATTCATCATAAAGAAAATCCCAATAGCATGATAATCACACAATAGTAAATAACAATGCACGATGTGAGATACCAAAACCACATGTATCTCTTTTATTTCAAGTCAAATTCATGAAAATAAAAGTTAAGCCTTATTTATTACCAATGTAATTAAATCCAGAAAATAAAAAACTCACTTTATAAATTCACAAGACCGAGAAAATTGACCTAAAATAACTTGAGGGATCATTATGTTAAATTTAGAAATTTTTGATTTTTTATGCTATAGTATATTGACATCAGTTACAGATGGCGCGAGTAAAGCATGCGTCAGAGCCTCGTACGTCACTGAATGCATAAGGTGCGTGCATACCACATGCTAGATTTGCATAGATGTGCATTGCATTCATGATGCATTGCTTACATGGTAGTATGTGCAAATATGCCAACTACCTTAGGCATGTGTATCCCACACATCAGACATGCATACAAGACCTGGCTCTAACTTAAGAGTTGTCAAAAAAGACAACTTTTTGCAATATTTTTGGTGATTTTTTGTTAAATTCCTACGATATTTTATAGAAAATAACCTAAAAGTTTATTTTTGACCATGCAAAGTTTGTTTAAAATTAACTAAAAAACAAATATGGAATTTATATAAGCCAAAACATATTAATTTCTTTAATTTACTTATAAAGAAATTAAAAAATATTTGTTTATATTCATTCAATCATAGAACTACTATGATACCACGCATTAGTTATAATACAAACTTCTATAAACTTGTATTAACAGAGAAAATACAAAAAAATACCCAATTTATTGTCTATTGAATGATGAACAAGTTGTTGTATTACTTGAACACGCTCCTCAACGAATGAACAATCTCCTAAAACTTTTGATCAACTTTTATGAAAGTCATATATCCTTATGTTGTTAATGTCTTTTTGCATCTTTCTGAATGCATAGATCTATTAACAAGTAAGAGAAACTAAATGTCCACAAACTTACTTAAATAGGCAATAGGAGACCTTAGCAGCTATTTTTAGTAACCTTATTGATCTTCCCTATCACAAGTTCAATAAATAATTGGTCCATACTGATTAGAGTCTACTTTATTAGTGAATTTAAGCTCATTTAATTATATCTTTTATTGAAAATTTTTTATTCTCTTTAATCCATATCAAATTTAATTTTTTAACCTTAATTTTATAAATGATTTGTAATGAATAGTAGTCTAGTTAAAAATCACTAACAGAGTTCTCTGACTATAAAAGGTTATAAAGCAAAAACCGACTGATACTTGATCATTGTCCATATCAGATCATGATGCAATTGAGTGATTATAAGCGTTGAGAATGAGACACCTATAAATAATTAAATTGTCTTACACATTGTGTACATATGCACACTGCTGTATCCAATAATAAATGACATGTGTTCTTCACGTTTGTACTAATCTAGTCTAACATATATATTTTTGTATCTCTAGTAAAGAGCGCCAATCTTCCAATTATCATTTTAAATCTTTATCCGTTATCAGGGTGAATTGCATGATTGGATAGTGAGTTTCAACACCTTTAGAGATTATCAATTTATGAGTTCTGCCCACAAAATTTTAATGATAATTTGCCAAAGTTTTGGAGTTTTTGTTTCAATCTCATTTCTTTGAAAATTCACTAGGCTATTTTGTGTATTCTGGGGCTAGCTCGTTTTCAATTGTTAGTACATCAATTAACAAGCTTAGTCATCATCCGGGCATTCTATGAAATTGTAGCATAGAAGATATTTACAAATGATTTGAGAAAGAAAAGACAGAAAAAAGTTTAAACTAGAATATGCATGCCTAGGTAACAATTTTTTGCCCAATCTACTTTTGTAGAGATCACAATAATTTCACTTTATGTGCCACCCCTATTACATTTAAACGTTACCTAAATATCATATGAAGTGCCATATTAATCAGAAGTCACTACTTAAATACATGTGTTAATACTCTGTTTCGGTATTATTTTGACTCCCCGTAAACTATTTTGCACACTTACTATAATTTTCATTAAATCAGCTACATGCAAACAGTTTGGAGAAATAAACTTCTTAATAGCTATTACAAACTTTTCCATTTCCATCTTTGTAAAAAAATAAATTTAATAAGAAGAAAATCAAAAACAAAACTTATAAACAAAACATAAGATTGACATAAAAAGAGTCCACTTATATTTGAAACAATCT
>JANIJH010000003.1:56956537-56969916 GCA_024520975.1 Erythroxylum areolatum
AAGAAAATCAAAAACAAAACTTATAAACAAAACATAAGATTGACATAAAAAGAGTCCACTTATATTTGAAACAATCTTTTCACTAATTAGGAGTAAAATTTTGTACTACTAAACATTCTCAGATATCGCATTTTAGCAAAATTTTTAATGGATTGTTATTGTTATTATTGAATTCACTTATGGTTGCGTTATAAATCTTATTAAAAATCATTTTATTGCATATAAAAGAGATATATAAAGTTTCTATTTATATAGAAAATTGAGTTAAAAGATACAAAAAAAAAATTCATACACAATATTGGACTAATACCTCACTAAGAGGTCTCAACTAGTTAGTCCGCAAAAAAAGAAAATTCCTACATGTGTTACACAGAAACTAAAAAGACTTGATACTGATTAAATAAAGCCTGACGTATAATTAAGGATTCGTTTTGATATGTAACTTGAAAGTTAAACAATTGTTTAGTGAGAATAGTAATTAGGGACTAGTGCTAGGAAATTAGAAAGAGCTAACTCAGGTTAAAAGGAGAAAAAATAATTCTATGCTGTGAATCCTGAAATCTCTCGCAGATTTTTTGGTCATTCCAAATCATTCCTTTTTATTATGCTTCCCTTTTAACATTAGTTTTTGGAACTTTCGTTTATGGAATCTAAATTTGTTCCTAATTAAAGATTTCTTATAAGAACCTTTTGAGTTAATATATAAATAAGGGGACTCGTTCCTCTTGTGATTTGACCATTGTATAATCTAACAAAACCTTACAAGAAACGAGTCATGGCATCCATGTTCTGGGCAGAAGTCTTTTCGTACATTCCTGATGCCGATATTCTAAGGTATTTGGTGCTCCGCTTTTTTATTATCAGTGTATTGATGGATATCTTCTTCTTCCCCCTTCTCTTTTTGGTCTTTTTGGATAACTTTCAATTTTATTCAAGAGAATATAGCCCTTTTCAACTTGTAAGTCTTCAATACTTGTAGGATCTTAGCATTAGAATCTATAGCTTCCAAGAGCTGATATTGCAACTTGTGAGATACATAACAAAAGAACTCCTACTGCTTGTGTTGCAAAAACAGCTCTCTGATAGAAAACAAAATTGTACATTGGAGAATAGTCGAATGAGATTTATGTATTATTGTTAGTATGTCAGACCAATTTTAAATTGTTATTATTGACTGATCCATTGTTAGTATTAGAACTTACTAAACCTCCATGGCTGAGTTATTTGATTTACTGCACAATTTCGGAAAAAACTCGTGAATATGTTCGTATCATGTATTTGGATTTTAGTGAATGAAAGTGTAGTAGAGTCTCAGTTGTTGATGGTATAAAGAAATTTGCTTATTGAAAACAACTATATAAATTACAAATATAATGATGCAGCACGAAACTTGTTTTGTTTCACAATTAAATTACAAATATCACGATTACAAATTTAATAGATAAGATCTTTAGAATTCTGAAGTGTCTTTACAATATATATAAACTTTATTTTTCTCTTTTAAAAGTCATTAATTATGTTCCAAAACAGGAACATAGCGAACTGGTCATGCTTCATTCCCTGTTTTTGCCTTTTTTTAAAAAAATATATAATTTCATATCAACAGCCAACACATTCTAATTAGGTGGGAAGATTTTATTTTTTGAAAGAGAATTTCATTGGGATTCCTATTTCTTATTCTGGTGAAGATGGGATGGTGTAGGAGTTGCTACCTGCCATATATAAAATATGGTTATTATTATTATTATTATTAGGTATCAATTCTTCAATTTTTTTAAAATACGAAATAGAAAATGGAAGGAAAGGGAGATTTAAAACAAAGGCCATCGAAACGTTTTTCCGAGAAATACGGGTACTTGCCACCTCTTTACTTTCCCATCACTTGTTTCTCTAGGGAAGATAGCTTTTAGGCTAAAGTCATTACTAAGTCTTTTTTTTTCTTTCCCCTCTTTACATAGACACCGAAGCATAGGCTTATTAAATAAGATTAAACAGTTGCATAAAAATTGTTTTGTTGCTACGTGATAATTCACCCGCCTCTCCACTATTACTTTATTCTCACTTCTTTAAATTTCTCTATATCTCTTTCTCTTTTGTTGGTGTGTTGCGTATAGATGGAGAAGAGCTGTTTTGAATGAAAAGTCAGCGACTCTTCCCCATTCTCTCTCTCTCTCTCTCTGTCTCTTTTCACCACCATTCTTTTCTTTCTTTCTTTGTAAGAAGTGAACATTCAATCTTCAGGCAAAACAAACCCTGTTGTGTTGCCTTAAATCGACACAAACACAAGCCAAAAGGCCGAGCAGAAATGTTTTGCATGCCCTTTTAACGTTGCAGAAAAACATACAAATACCAAACTGACAGTTTGTGTCCAAAGTGGTTCTGTGTCTTGTTCCTCTTCTCTACCTCACTAGCTAGCTCCACCTATGGTTTTTGGTCTGTAGCATGCGCAAGTTCTTCGGCCTAGAAATGGAGAATTATCAAGGTGACTTGACTGACATAGTTCGAGCTAGCGGAGGAGTTCTGGCAAATTCCGATGTTCCTGTTTCGAGCTGGGACTTCCCGTCCGATCCTGTGAATAATCATCTCACAAGCAGTATTGACGACGGCTGCAGAGAGGATATTTTCGGCGACCCTTTTTGTAACATGAGAGATCCACTTCTTCATGAGCTTAACGTGGCCGGTTCAAGCTATTTTAGCGGCTCAAATGCAACAGATATGCTCAGTAGTAGTGTGGATGACAACGCAGTTAGCTTTTATGGTGCAAACAGTAGTAATATTCTTCCTCAGAAGGTCTTTAATGAGGAGATGAACGGAAGTCCCTGCAACATATTATCGAGGATTCAGATCTCTCCCAATAATCCCACTAAGTTGCCTGTTTCTCCCTGTAATTCCTCGGCGATGACTGTAGCAGCCTCTTCGCCCAGAGATTTTACGCCCTCTGCTGTGGTTTCAACAGACATGATTAATGCTAACAGCTCAAAAAGTTGCTTGATTGAGAACACTGGCCAAGTACAGATCTCATCTCCACGGAATCTGGGAATCAAGAGAAGGTAAAGGATATATTATTAATTTAGTTTCAGTTTCATCTCACTTGCTTCCATGAATTTAATATGCTTTGGCTTTGATTTTAATGCAACTTTTTTTTATTTATTGTTGCATTTTCTAATAATACTTCATTAATTGACGAAGCTGATGATCAGGAGCAAGTGGGATGAATGATTTTCTTTTTTATTTTATAAAAATTCAAATTGGCTACACAAAGCATGACGATGAAGATCTGAGGAACTAGGGTTTCCAGTTTGGTATTGACTTTGTGGTATAGTTATTAAGCTCTAAAGCTATTACTATAAGCATCCGTATATTACGCAGCAAGACGTAAGTCTTTTTATGAGGTAGGCCAATTGGTGTCGTAATAACATTCACAGACTTGGCTTTCATGTAGTTATTATATCAGACTACTTTTTTCTTTCCTAACCCACCTGAATTCTGAAAGGCTAACAGTGTTTCGATTGGTATTTGTCATATATACCTTTCAGCTTTTCTGAATCGAATATTTGCTAAAATTTCTGCCTAAAAATGGCAACCAATTATTCTAGCTATAGGAAAACAATAAGAAGTATACAAAGTTTGATTAAAAATGTCAATCATCATCATCTTTTTCTTTAGATTCAGTCTGTTTGTTCTTCTTATTGAATCAATGTAGGATTCTTAACAAGGTGATTAAGAAGCAAGTGTATTGTGTTAACTTTTATATATACTCAGGAAGAGTCAGGCAAAGAAGGTGGTATGCATTCCAGCACCAGCAGCTGCAACTAGCAGGCCAAGTGGGGAAGTAGTTCCATCTGATCTGTGGGCGTGGAGAAAATATGGTCAGAAACCCATCAAAGGTTCTCCTTATCCAAGGTGAGTAAACACATCACATAGACGAAAACCATAAAGTTGCTAAGACATTGAACAACCAAGAATGACTTCATCTTTTCCTGTAACATTTACCATTACCCGAGAAAGGAAGATTACTTTTTTTTTTGCTCTTGTTTTAAAGGAAGCTTTCGAGATAAAATTGCTGCAGAAAGCAACTTAACATAACCTTAGTTAGAAACCGGACTAAAAAATATATTGTTCAAGTTTCTTTATTATCATCTGTCATCATTGCGCATATCAGCACGGGTGATAACTGGTTGTGTAATTGCTTAAATTTTAGTAGAATAAAGTATAGTTTTCCTTCCTTAGTAACTGAAACAAGAAACGATCTTCTCATCAGCGTACGTTTTACACTCTCTGACAAACATCGCTTTGCATTGCGTGAGAAAGTCCACTTTTTCATTTCTATTTTCACACAATTATCTAACGACTCTACAACGATAGAATTACGAACATTGCTTGAATTGGCCTCTGATTTTGGAGTAAGAATCCTAATATGATCATCTGTATACACTTTCCAGGGGCTATTATAGATGCAGCAGCTCAAAGGGATGCTCAGCAAGGAAACAAGTAGAGCGTAGCCGAACGGATCCTAACATGTTAGTGATAACCTACACATCCGAGCACAACCATCCATGGCCAACCCAAAGGAATGCGCTTGCAGGATCAACAAGATCACAGCCACCAAAAAACAATGCTGCTAGTTCAAAGTCTACTTCACCGAGCTCTCAGACACAGAAGACAACAAACACAAAGGAAGAACAAAAGGAGAGCAGCAACGATACTTTGTCTCCTACCATAGTTGCAAGTGGCTCAACCACAAATGCATCAGTAAAAGAGGAGATTGACGACACTGAAAAGCAATTAGAGATGGATGAGAATGATCAATTCGGTGAAGGGTTTAGTTACAGGCCTACACTACTGGACTCCAGCCAGTCTGAAGATTTCTTCTCTGATCTGGGAGAGATAGATCCAGACCATCTTGACCTCTTGTTTCCACAAGGATTCGGTACTGGAGAGGAAGAGAAAGAGACCAAGAATTTGGACCCATTCAGTATTTTCGATTGGTCCGGTGACAGCAACAACACTTCATTTGGAGAAGCGAAGGGCGGTTTATAGCAAGACAGTAAAGAAAACAGCCAAAATCTTCCCACTAAAACAGATTATATTGTGTCGAGTTCATCATAAGTGTTTGTTTTGTGGTGCAATTTGATTCAAGGTCGTGGGGTGCTAAAAACCTTGTCTTTCTTGAAACTTACAAGTGGGGAGAGAGATTTTTTGTTTCTACTTTTCCTATACCTTCTTTGATCTTGTTATTTACCAGAACAGTCAGGAGATTAGAGAAAGAAAAGAAAGAGTAAAAGCCAGTGCTGGTTGATTGGGAGCAGAAGCCAAATTGAGTCCCACATTCCTTTTGGAATATTAGTGGATGGGACAGAAAGCTGAGGAACAGAAGTTTCAACAGTGGAAACAAGTACATCCATCAGACATGACTGGAAAGCTCAGTGACTCATGAGGACTGTTGATACAAATTTTAAGATGGGACTTTGCCTTTCTTTATCTTTTTTCATTTCAAGTGGAAAAAATCATGATTCACTCTTGGTCACTGCACTGGGGTGTTTCTTTTCAAAGGAAAAACGCCACATCTCTTATTTGCATGCCCTTTGGTGGGAAATCAAATGACAAGAACTGTATTATTTATATATGACAAGTATGTTCATTGTTCATATATGCTCTAGGTTCCTCAGCTTTCTGTTTTAAAACTTGTGATTATTACTTGGTTTAATTCTAATTATTTACATCATTGCATTTGTTTGGTTTTTGTAGAATGATTTGCTCATCATTTTATTTATTTATTTATTTATCTTCTTTTGAACAGATAAAATGTGCAGAGCATCATTATGTGATGATTTTTACGCAGAGAAAATAACACTTCGAAATTATCATTCTCTCAATAAAAATTACGATGTCAAATCTATCAGATCCCCGAATTCCGCTGTAAAAACAAAATAGCATATCAAATCTCAAGCTTGTTGTATGGCAAAACTTTATTCACACTTTAATGATGGAAAGCAACTTCTTTTTCATCAATTTATTACCACAAAAACACTTCTAAGTTCTGTCAAATCCATCAATTATAATAGGGGGGGAAAAAAAGAAGATCCATACACTTTCAAATGAAGTCACTTCAATGGAGCTCAAGAACGGTCCAAAGTAATGGGTCTTCTCGTTGTCGATAGAACAGATGGTTCATTTCTAATCATTAACAGATAAGATCATATATCATAATGAATTTGGAGGAAGTCGCGAGCAACTTGGGGTTTATGGAAGCGACTGTAGGAATGATGGAGTAAATAATTGATGGCATGACGGGAAAGCTTAAAGCTTCACCCCCATTAGCTCTTTTGGAGCTTTGCTTGTCGTTAAGTCATTTAGAATTAATGCTTTAACCTCCATAGCCATCCATATTGTTTTAGATGGTAGGACACTAAAATAAGTCCATTCCATTCATTTCATCCTTTTTCGGTGCATCAAATACCCATCTTATCTTTAAGCGAATTGTTTAAAGGTTTTGCAAATATTTAAACTATGGTAAGTCTCTTATTATTTGGTTTTTTCAAAGACGAGAAGGTTATAAATTTTTGTTTACATATAATGACACGTTAATTAATAAATTATTTAAAAAATTAGCATCCACTCAAATAATAGTTATGATTTTTGACATGAAATTATCTTTTCTCCTAAATTGTTTCAACTCTATTTCCGCCTCAAAACGACATAATTTAACATACATTTAGACATAAAGTAATGTAATTTTGGGACAAAAATAAAGTTGAAGTATGCTTAAGAACGGAGATTTTAAACCCATGATTTCTCACTTAGGACAAATTAACTCATTTCAAAACATTTAAAGAGGTGCATGTTGTTTTTTTAGAAAAAACAATGGCAAGTGTATTTATCAAAAAGATAGGGGGTGAGGAAATTAGGTGGGAGTGGATTGGTTCTGCTTACTATCTCTAATTGTGATGATTAAGCAATAATAGAATCTGACTGCTACCTGTTAAATTACTGAATCTGTAACAATCATGATCTGATTTATACAAACATCAAAATATTGTTTGATATGTCAACAAATTATCCTTGAATGTCTTTCAAGATGAATCATCGTCCTGTATCTCTATGTCTTTTCTTTTTGTTCACTGTTTTTTTTCCCCTATATGGACATATATAATAATAACCAATGTTTTCAAAATCAGACCGAAAGTTAAACGGATAAGATAAGAAATTTAAAGTTTAAAAAGTTTAGTCAGTATTAAACCGACATAAAGGTGATTAAAGATTGAATAAAATTGAAGAATTTAAAAAATAATTAAAAATATTACCCTTACTTATCAAAAAATTTAAAGTTTAATTAAAACAATTTGTAAGATAAAAATTAATTGGTTTATTTTAGCTTATAAAGCTGATTAAATTATAAAATTTAGTCGATTAATTAATTAACTGATCGATTTTTAACAATAAAAATTATTAAACTAAATCAAACTAGAAAATTAAAAACAAACTAAAAAGTTAGACAATTACAAATTTTCACTATTAAACCGGTCAAAATGGTTTAATTTTTAAAACATCACTAACAAAACCTCACACTTGATATACACAAATATATGGATATATTCCTTTTCAGTTTGTCTTACTCGTCTTTCATTATAAAATGGCTCCTGGATTCATCCACGTAAGATGTAGTTTGGATAGGCAAATAACATTAATAGTTGTTTTTAAATATATTTTTATAATAATTCACAAATTATATGTTCTATAGCAAAAAGGCTGCAATTCAGAGACAGATTTTGGTTTTTCCTTGTTCTGTTTCCATTGGCAATATTATAAATGATCATGTTCGTGGTACAGCAACCGTCCAAAGCTGTTACGGAAATTTTATTTACCTTGCATTATGAGGTCGTGGGACCACCTGATCTATGTCTGGTCTCATCAACCCTCATTATTCTCGTACATAGATGTTTGCTAGCGATCTACATTTTCTATTGATAGGTTGTACATCTTAATATTTTTAAAGGTTCAAATAAAATTTTGTTTTTATCTATTAATTTTTAAAGTAATATTAATCATATTTTAAATTTTAATAAAAATACATTTATTATAATTAGATTAGTAACTTAAATTATGTAATCCTTTAGACAATTTAGACTCTTCAAAAATTAACATATTTTTAAAAAATTTCTTTAACTTGTAATTAAATATGTGAATTGTATATTAACATTTTATAAAAGATTTAAATTTAAATTATTATTTTTAAGGTCAGTTATACATTTTATTCAAAATGCAATAAATATAGTTTAAATAATATGAATGCAATAGTAATAAAATTTATTTGAGTCTTTCACACATTTAACTTGAAGATTAATAATATTTATGCAACTCAAAACATAAATTTATTAAAAAAATACAAAGCTTCAATTAAATCTCATCATATAAAAAATTTATAAACGATTAAATCATTAAGCTTTGCAATTTTAAAAAAAACCTTAATGATGAATAAATTTAAATTATAATCTCTTATTTGAGCGTACTAAGGTCTTCATGAGAGAAGGACATGTGCATATTGTCAGGGAAATTTTGTGATATTTCCTATAAAAAATAAATGGTTGTTAGCATTTTTCTTCCAATTTCTCTCCTTGTTTTTGGTAGCTATTATTAAACCGAACTGAAAGTTAAATCAATAACATAAGAAGTTTAAAGTTTAAAAGTTATAAGTCAATTAAAGATTTAATAAAATGAAAAAATTTAAAATATGATTGAAAGAAATTGTTCTTATAAGTTTAATTGAAAAAAGAGATTATTAAATAAAATTAATTAATTTATAAGAATTGATTGAATAATTAATAAAATAATTAATTTTTAATAATAAAATTATTAAAATAAATAGAATAAAAAATAAAAAATAAATATTTTTTATAATTAAATGATCGAACTGACTGATTTTTTTTTATTACTTGCCGTTATTAATAAGGGAGAAGAAGAGGAGGGGGAGAGATTTTTCTACATATGGGAGCGACAGAAACATAACAAGAAAGCCCAATACGAAGAACTGATTAGCCTTGATCTGGTGACAAACAAACAAACCTTAAAGTTTCTGTCCTGACGACGATGGACTTTCGATTTGCATTTGTAGCCCGTTCTCCGTATCCAGCTATGACACATGTAAGAAGCTGCCTTACTTTCCACATCCACAGTGTTAATTGCTCCACGACAACCAACTGGAGGCCGCTAAACTTTAGAGCCAGCCAGCCATTTCTCTAATCTTTACCCATTTTCGCTTCCCAGCTATTCAACAACTTTTTGCTTTTTTGGTTGTTTAGAACTTAAACAAAGTGAGAAAAATGATTAAGCTTTTCTTTCTAAACAACCCAGCATATAGGGTGAATCAAAAACTTTTCAGGTCCATAAAAGCAGGTAACTTTGCATCGTCTTCTGCTTCTTCTCCCATATGGCCAGGTGGGGTTTCAATGGTTCAAGGTGCTTCTCGTGGAATTGGCCTTGAATTTGTGAGCTTTTTCTTCCCCTGTAATTCTCGCGCATTCCAATTGCTCGAATGCCATCTGATTTCTTCCTTCTTTAATAACCGTGAAGACGTAGCTAAAGTTTATTATAGAGTAGCGAAGATGCGATATCATGATCAAAATTTATTCTTGATAGAGCTTATAAATGCCAGAAACCAATTTCATCAGAATCCATGTTATTCACATTTTGTTGTACAAGGTCTTAAAGTTATTCATATAACAAAATATTTGAATGCCCTTCTATATTAGTCTCCTTATTTTGCTGTTTTTAAGTATGAGGGTTACTTGCTTTTACTGTAAACAGTCATGTGTTTTGACTCGTGAACCAGAAAAAATTGGTGCTTAGATATCACGAGGCCAATTGTCCTTTTTTTTTTGGGGTCATTTTTTCATTTAATGATTATCAGTTAACTTTTTGGAGAAACTGGATTGTTTAAAACTGCCTGATGCAGGTTAGACAGCTTCTGGAGAAGAAAAACAAAGGGCATGTAATTGCTACTTGCAGAAGACCGGATGAATCCACAGGACTTCTTGATTTGAAACATAAGTTTGCTAAACGCCTTGATATCCTGCCGCTGGACCTCACCAGAGAAAGTACCATGGAGGTTGATTTCTCATATTCTTTAAATCCTGGAACTACTAACACAGAAACCAATTACCATGGTTCTCCACTTAAAATTGATAAAAATTTTTGCCTTAAAACTAAAACTTTTTCTCTCTTTCTTTCGTCCTTCATTATTCAAGAGCAGAGCTTTCTTAGTAGCTTGTGTGGAAGAAAGATAACAAAAAGTGAAACTTGCTACTGCTTTAAGACACAAGTTGCTAAGCAGGTGTTACCTGATTTAATAATCATACTAACTGCTTGTGTATCAAGAGCATATACATTTACAACCTCATCTTGCCTCACATTACAGGAGTCTGCAAAGTTCGTAATGGAAAAGTATAGCTCTCTCAATCTCCTAATTAATGCATCAGGCATTCTTTCAATACCAAATGTGATGCAACCAGGTGAGGTTCGTTGATACAAAACTTCCAAGGTCGTGAATTCCATCACCTTGATGATGGTAAATGTAAGACCACTCATTCCACAGACATATCAATCTATGTCTAGTGCAGAAACGACATTAAATAAAGTAGAGAAGTCATCACTGATGCTTGCCTACGAAGTCAATGCTGTGGGTCCTATTCTGGTGATGAAGGTATGCAAAGGTTCTGCCTGTAACTTAAGGTTCTTACTATTTAGGCTTTTTCATCATAGGTTTCGCAGAAGCAGTAAGAGTGGTGGTGAAATATTAAAACTGTAGAATTATTATTCATATTTCTCATTATCTGCAGTACATAATTTGGACACATCAAGCAAAAAACTGGAAGGAGCCTTTCTTTTGGGAAGTTTAGTGGATAAAACGCATAGTTCTACTACTTAACATATTACTTGCAGTAGAAATTCTTCTCTCTTTTCCTTTCCGACTAACTACCAACTATACGCTTATTTTCTATATAGTCCTGACAGAGCCAATAAGTTCTCTACAGAAATATCAACAGTATTATATCGTCAATCCATGATCAATTTTATTGGAAACCACATAGTCTGGTATGCGCCTGCAGTGAGGACTTCAGTGCCTCTGTATAACTTTTTATGTTTTGGCAAACTGCAGCATATGTGGCCTCTCCTGAAGGCTGGAGGTGGGCCAGGGACCGAAAGGGATGTGGCTGTGGTTGCCAATTTAAGTGCCAGAGTGGGATCCATAGGAGACAATCACCTGGGAGGCTGGCATTCCTATCGATCTTCGAAGGCTGCTTTAAATCAGTGTATGATATCTAGTCTAAAGTTCCTTAGGCATGTCTACTGATTTATATAGCTCAAACATAGAAATATTCTCATGTGACCAGATTTATAGCTCAAATTTAGAAACGTTCTCGTCATGCCTGCTTCTTGCATTAAGTTGGTAAACTAGGAATGCTTGACTTTCAGATTTTAGTAGCCGTTGCACCTTCTTTTCTGCTGATCTCTGATCAAAACTTGGCTCAAGTTTCCAACTTAGCTTGTTTGTCTGTTCTATTGCACATGGTTAAAGCTTGCTTTCTCACATTAGTTGAGGATAACATAAAATATTACATTTTTCAGCTTTAGATATATCACCGGTGAATTGCGGAATCCAATTGGGCTTTACTTTTGCTGGTTCTTTCACTTGTAGTGACGAAGACGGTTTCAGTGGAGTTTGCAAGAAAGAAGGATCCAATAACCTGCATCCTCTTGCACCCAGGGACGGTTGATACTGACCTCTCCAAGCCATTTCAGAGAAATGTTCCTCAGGGCAAGCTCTTTTCCAAAGAGTTCTCAGTGCAGAAGCTCTTAAACATCATAGACAATGCAAAGAGCAGCCATAATGGCAAGTTCTTTGCCTGGGATGGCCAGGAGATTCCCTGGTAGCCGATGATTGTATTTTCTTTGCATTTAATCCCTTATTCTTGATGCAGAAGTGCCAATTTTTGTAGGAAACTGAATGTAATCTTCATGTAACTTTAATCATTAAATATCAAAAAACATTCTCAAAAGTGAATCCAGGAAAAAGAAAATTCTAATATTAACACGATCAAGTTTATGTTCTTGTATTCCTCTTCCTTTCACACTCTTATATGTGTTATACATGATCAAGTGCTATTGTCCAATCATGCGTAAATTAAAATATCCCCTAAATTACATGAAATTAAGAAGAATATAACCTTAAAAAACCTAATTACTACATATTTCGACATTTTTTATGAACAAAATTTGACGTTGAACATGTTTATTCGCCTGTCCTATTCAAGCCACCTTTATTCTCAAAAGAACGCGGTAGTTAATCGTTAATGCTTTGGAATCAAAATGCTTTCGTCTTCTTCTAAAGATGTACCATCGAACTCTCCATCCTATCGAGAAACACTTCTCGTGGGTTCTTAATTGCTTTAAAGCTAAGTCTTTCCACGCAAGCTGCGAAAGGAGCTTAAAAGCTGACAACCCTTTGGCACGACAACTTGAATCGATATTGCAGTCTTGCATTGGGTCTCCCTATCTGAGAGAAGGAAAACAAGTTCATGCGCAGTCCATTGTCAATGGAATCATCAACAACGGCCTTCTGGGTGCTAAGATTTTGGGTGTATATGTTGCTTGTGATAGGTTCATTGATGCCAAGAAACTGTTTCATCAGCTTGAGTTTCACTATGCCATGCCGTGGAATTGGATGATTAGAGGGTGTATTAAAAAGGGCTTCTTTGATTTTGCACTGTTGTTTTATTTTAAGATGCTGGCTTGCGGCGTTTGTCCTGATAAGTATACTTTTCCCGCGGTGATTAAGGCTTGTGGTGGGGTGAATGCTGTGAGATTGGCTAAGATGGTTCATGACACTATTTCGTTAATGGGTTTTAATGTGGATGCCTTCGTGGGCAGTTCATTGATCAAGTTGTATCTGGAGAATGATTGTATAGATGATGCACGACGCTTGTTCGATAAATTGTCTCACAAAGATTCCGTTTTGTGGAATGTCATGCTTAATGGTCTCGTGAATTTTGGGGAATTGGATAGCGCTATTGAGATGTTTCGGAACATGAGAAATTCAGGAAGTAAGCCCGACTCTGTTACGTTTGCTTGTCTCCTTTCTATCTGCGCCTCAGAGGGAATGATTGAATATGGAATCCAGCTACATGGACTTGCTGTCTGTTATGGGTTGCAATTTGAGCCTCCGGTAGCAAACACATTAGTGGCTATGTATTCAAAATGTGGCTACTTGTTTGATGCTCAAAAAGTGTTTGATATGATTCCTCGTACTGATTTGGTGGCTTGGAATGGGATGGTTGCTGGATATGTACAAAATGGTTTTATGGTTGAGGCTTCACAGTTAT
>JANIJH010000003.1:56979035-56992484 GCA_024520975.1 Erythroxylum areolatum
GGTTTGAGAATTATGGTACCTCTTTGTATAGACACATAGATCCTGGACTTCGGGAATGTCCCGGAACAATTTTTTTTTGTTTTCCGCACCGTGTGTATGTGATGCACGCACCGGGATTTTCCTACAAGAGCATACCGGTGGGTACTTTTGTGGGGTGACAGAAGCCTGCGGCGTAATGGGTGAAAGTTAATTCTGATGGCGCTATGCATCCCAAGTCCATAGTGATTTCAGCTTGGGGTCTGATTAGGGATTGGCAGGGGGAGTGGTGTGGAGGGTTCCAGCAACTCATCAATAGGGGATCGCCATTAACTGCGGAGTTATGGGGGATGATCTCGGTTCTTAATCTAACCTAGGACCTGGGTTATTGCCAAGTGATGATCGAAGTCGACTCCCGTGAGGTTATTAACTTGCTTTCTTCCCCATTTGTGGTACTGACAGAAGTTTCTATTTTGGTGACAGGTATCCGTCAGCTGTTGTAACGGGAGTGGACAGTCTAGATCCAGCATGTGTTCCGGGAAGGCAACCAGTGTGCGGACAGTCTCGCTCGCCTTGCTAATGTCCGCAGCTTGGGGCTTTATCTCCTACAAGAGCCCCCTTTTGGCGTCTAGGAGCTCCTCCGCCGAGATGCACAAGACGCCATGTACCCAAGAGCATTAATTTAATGTTGTTATTTCCTCTGTAAAAAAAAAGGATTTGGTGGGTGATTATTACTTTGGGTTGTCTGTTTTTTTATTAAAAAGTGTTCTTTTTAGTATTTTAATTCAAGTTTTTTGATGAGTCAGTTAAAGTTGTAAGACTAATTTATGTGTCACTCCAAATTAAGATTATGATTGAATGGTGTTCAACAAAACCTTATATTTTGGAATATATTTAAAATAATTGAAACTTTATGCATTTAATTTATTCTTTTGATAATTCTGATTGATATTGAGAAACTGAAATAACTTCAAATTTAATAAATAATTAACCCTAATCATAGATGTGCAATGACCTTTGAAGTTGAAAAATTGAAGGCTAGGTAGGCAAAATCTCGTCTCACAGAAAATTCCAGTTAGAAATTCAACTAATGCATTTTAATAAATATTTTTAAAAGTCTTATCTATATCAAACTTCTTGTGCTTTAGACAGTGAAATCTGTCTATTAAGAGAGATTGTTAAACCTTTTAGACACTTTTTTATATTAAACACTACGAGTGTGGAAGCTTGAGGAACCTTGGAAAAATATACTTGTGAGCTTGGAGAGATTCGTGAAAATTTACTATTTGAATTTTATAGTGAAATACTAAATTTGAAAACTTGGGGGCTGAACGTAGGCTTCAATATAAACTGAATCAATATAAATTGACTGTGTCATTCACCCTCTTAACTTTTAAATTTCCGCATTATAGTGTTTGTGTTTTTAACTTGCAAGAGGCTCCTTTAGTTTTTATTAGGCTCCTTCTATTTTAATATCGTAAGAGGCTCCTTTCATTTTTAAACGATTAACAAGCTTGTTTTGATTAATACGCTCCTTTTGATTAACAGACTCCTTTCGTTTTGAGCGTTAACAGGCTCCTTTGGATTAACACACTCCTTGTATTTTCAACGTTAGAAGGATCCTTTTAAAAGTTGATTGGACCTTTCAATAGACATATTTTATCTAATAGGATTTTATTGAATTGAAAGTACCTTGAATTTTTTTACACACAATTCACCCCCCTTTTGTGTGTGTTTGTTTTATCATTTGGTATTAGAGCAAGGTTTCTCATTTTTTGTGTTTTACAACATGTGATAGATCATGACAAACAATTTGAGAAGCCTAGAAGGACAATCCATCTCAAAGCCTTTATCTTCAATCTATAGATATCGAAATCTGGCAAGCTATTAAAGTTAGAGCCACACCTCCTGCTACTGATAACGTAGACGTGTGGACTGATGCTGATAGAAGAAACACAAAGCTGAATGTCAAAGCAAGACATTATCTAATTTGTGCATTATCTCCAGAAGAGTATAAAAGATTTTTTTACTGTTCTACAGTAAAGAAAATGTGGGACAAACTCCAAGTTATTTTTGAAGGAATAAATGAGGTAAAGAAACATAGAATAAGTCTTTTAGTACATCAATACGAAACTATTTGCATGAAATAGGCAGAAACTATAGAAAAATTCTTCGTAAGTTTCAACAATGTCATCAAAACCTTAAAGAACTTGGAAAAAGTATACCCCAATGATGATCTTGTAACAAAGATTCTAAGGTCACTGCCAAAAGAATGGAGACCTAAGATGATAGCTCTAGAAATTGCAAAGGATCTCAATATAATTTCACTCGATTGGTTAAGAGGAAACTTGATGATTTATGAAGTCAAGCTTAGGTGAGATGAAGGATCTTCATACAGAAGAGGAATGACACTAAAAGTAGCCGACGAATCAAATTCATCAAACAATGATGAAAGCGACACTGAGTTATAAATAGATATGGATGATGAATTCAATTTCATGGTTAGAAAATATCCATGCATCTACAAAAAGAAGCTAATGAAGAAAAGAGAAGGAAATAAGAATAACTGGAAATAATAGATTCCTATCAAAAGGCAACAACAACAACAACAACAACAATACACAAAACAATCAAATCATATATTATCACTATAAGAAGCCTTGACACACAAGACCATAATGTCATTTTTTTTGAAAAAGATAAAACAAAAACGAAAAACCCAGAAACTAGGCTTCGACTGCAGCTTAATTAGATAAGGATTTTGAAACCTTTGAAGAATAAGAGCCTGAAGAAGTCACAATGTTTGCTTTATGGCTGAATTAGGAGACAATGAGATATGCTTCAGAACAGAGACAAGAGAAAGTCAATGGATGGTTGATAGCGGTTATTCGAGACATATGATAGGTAAAATATCAAATTTCAACTATATTGAAAGGAAAGACAGAGGCAATGTTGTTTTTGTTGACAAAAACAAGGCGAAAGTCACTGGAATTGGTAAAAATTGATGACTCTAACTTTATTTCTATTGATAATGTTCTTTTTGTTGATGGATTGAAACATAACTTATTATGTGTAAGTCAATTATGTGACAAGGGTTATAAAGTTACTTTCTATGCATCTCATTATGAAATTATTAATAATCTTAACGACAACATTGTATTTGTTGGTTATAGAAATCAGAATATATATTGTGCTCAATTATAAGACATGCCTTCACAAATTGTTAAATGTTTCGTTTATTTAAAAAAGGATTCTTTTACTTGTCATAGAAGATTTAGACATGCTAGTATAAGCATTCTATCAAAATTATCCAAAAATGAGTTAGTAAGAAGACTATCGAACTTGAAGTTTGAGAGTAATCAAGTTTGCGAAGCTTGTTTAAAAGGAAAACAAATCAAAAGTAGCTGTCCTCTAAAAAATATTGTGTCTACTAACCAGTCGCTTTAACTTATATACATGGATTTATTTTGCCCTACTAGGACTCAAAGCTTTGGTAGTAAACATTACAGTTTTGTTATAGTAGATGATTATTCTAGATTTACATGAGTTTATTTTCTATCAAATAAGGATGATACTTTTGAAGTGTTTGAGAAGTTTTATAGAAACATTCAGATTGAAAAAGAGTATTACATTACATCTATTCGGAGTGATCATAAAGGAGAATTCGATAACAGAAAATTCAAAGATTTCTGTAATGAAAATGGGATATCTCATAATTTTAATGCCTAAGGACTCCTTAGAAAAATGAAGTTGTGGAAAGAAAGAACAAAACTCTCGTTGATATAGCCAAGACAATATTGTGTGAAAGTGACCTACCTCATGGTTACTGAGCAAAAGCTATATCTACTGCTTGTTACATACTCAACAGGTGCCTTATAAGACTTATTCTCTCCCTATGAGTTGTGGAAAGGAAGAAAACCTAATGTTGCTTAGTTTCGAGCATTTGGCTACAAGTGTTTCGTATTAAATAATGGAAGGGACTATCTTGCAAAATTTGATGCGAGATCAAATGAAGCTATTTTTCTGGATTATAGTACTACCAACAAAGGATTTAGAGTTTATAATAAAAGAACAAAAAGGATAGAAGAATCAATACATGTGGTATTTGACGAAGCCCTACCCTTGATAATAGCAGCTGATTTAGATGATGAAGAGCATCCTTCAGCTCCTAAAAATACTTTGCAGACGCAAACTACACCTATAGTATCTTTGGAATTACAAGATCAAGAAAGTTCTTCTGAAGTCAGGATAGAGCAGGCTCCTTCATCTCAACAAAAGCTTATGTAACAAAGGACACCAAGGGAATGGAGAGGTCAGGATACATATCAGTACATTCTAGGAGACCCTTCTGAAAGTCTAAGAACCAGATCTTCCTTCAAAAACAATTTTGTTGCCCTCATCTCATAATTAGAACCAAAGACTATTGAAGAGGCTTTTATTGAAACTAAGTTTCAGCAATAAATGATAAACTAAATCAGTTTGAGAAAAACAAAATCTTGAATCTAGTATTTCATCCACAAAACAACTCAATCATTGGAACTCATTAGGTATTTCAAAATTTTTTTGACAAAAATGGTAGGGTGGTAAGAAACAAAGCTAGACTTGTAGCTCAAGGTTATAATCAACAGAAATGTATTAATTTTGATGAAACTTATGCACATGTTGCTAGATTGGAATCGATTAGAATTTTACTTGCTTTTGCATACTATAAAAACTTTAAATTATTCCAAAAGGATGTTAAAAGAGCCTTCTTAAATGGATATATTAACAAAGAAGTATTTGTTAAGCAACCTCCAGGTTCTGAATATGAAAGCCATCCTGATTATATGATGAAGTTGACTAAAGCTCTGTACTGTTTAAAGTAGGCTTCTCGAGCATGGTATGAAAGGTTAAGTAACTTTCTTGAGAATAACTTTCAAAGAGGAAAGGTAGATAAAACCTTATTTATTAAGAAAAAGGAGAACAATTTACTCATAGTGCAAATATGTATTGATGACATAATATTTGGTGCTACTAATCCATCTTTCCGTGAAGAATTCTCAGCTTTAATATAGGAGGAGTTTGAAATGAATATGATGGGAGAACTATCTTTCTTTCTTAGATTGCAAATTAGGCAAACAGGAAAGGAATCTTCATTAGTCAAGACAAATAGAAAAAGGAACTCATTAAGAAATATCATTTTGAGAATGCCAAACTTGATAAGGATGAATCACAAGCTCAAGACTATATGTTATGCTTATTGTATGTCTTTATGCACGCTTTCAGTCAAATCCAAAAGACATCCATCTTCAAGTAGTCAAGAGGATCTTTCGCTATCTTCATGGAACTATGGACTTTGGATTATGATATCTAAAAAATGATTCTTTTATCATAGTTGACTTTTGTGATGTAGATTATGTAGGTAATAAAGTTGATAGGAAAAACACAAATAGTTATTGCCAGTTTCTAGGAGGATGTCTAGTTTCTTGGTCTTGCAAGAAATAAAATTGCACAGTGCTTTTGATAATTCAAGTAGAATATATAGCAGCTGTCAGCTGTTACGCTCAAATCTTATGGATGAAACATCAACTCCAGGATTTTTCTCTAAACTTTGATCATATTCCTATACTATGTGAAAATACAAGTGCAATAAATCTTTCTTAAAATCTTGTGCATCATTGTAGGACTAAACATATAGAAATCAAACACAATTTTCTTAAAGATCAAGTTTTAGAAGGAATCATTGATCTTTTGCATATTAAACTGAAAATTAAACATCATTTTCTTAGAGATCATGTTTTAGAAAGATCCATTGCTCTTTTGCATATTAAACTAAAAATCAAGTAGCTAATATCTTTATTAAGCCACTCTTTGAAGATAGATTTTGTGTGTTAAGAAAAGAGCTTGGTATGTGCAGATTAACTGATATTATTTCTGTATGAAGACTCAATGCTACTTCTCTTTGTAGACATTAGCAGGCTCTTTTTAATCTATTCTTTTATGGCAGGACCCTCTTAGTTTAAAAGGACCCTCAATTTCGAAGGCCCCTGTCAATTTAGAAGGCTCTTCTTAGCTTAGGAAGGAAGAATACACGTGTCTTAAAAATGTAACTCTTTTTTTAGTGTTGTTTCAGCTTTTAAGAAGTATGCATGCCCCTTAACAACTTTTCTGTATATGACTGACAAAAGATATGTGGATGATCACATTTCCTTTATTAGCATGTACAACTGCCATCCTCACATGAAATCAATGCCCTAGAATCGCTTTGCAAACTTCTTTACTCTACTCATCTTTGTCATTCTCAGAAGCTCCTTCCTCTCTGCACCCTAACTCTCTGTCTCCTCTCTAATCTTATAAACCTTACCAAGCTTACTTACAATGGCATGAACAAAATCAAAAGGACAAAAGAAAACCTTGGAATCCACTTCTAGCTATGACGAAACTCTCCGCCATGAACAAACTTTGATTTTTTAATCTTCTTCTCTATCACCAATAGTAGATTCGTTAAACACTCTTACTAAACTTGTTTCTATTTCCTCCAAGCCTAAAGTTTCAGAACATCCATTCAGGAGACTCTAGTGGAGAGAAAAAGACAAATTTTGGCTATGCTATCTCTAGAATCAGACTCTGATTCATCCTTCGAGCATAAACAACAATATGTCTTTGACTTTAGTGAAGAAGAAGAAGAAGAAGAAAAAGAAAAAGAAGAAAAAGAAGAATAGAAAGCAGAAGAAGAAAAGGACGAAGAAAAAGATGAAGAAAAATGTTCAAGTGAGGGGGAGCTAGCAAGAAAAATAAGGTTCCACTCTCTTTCATTCTCATTACCCATTCTTACTCTACCTATATTCTCTTCCAAAACTTCCAGACCACCTTCCACTAGTCTTTGACCAAATTTTAAGGATAAGAAAGTGCCTGAAGTGCACTAGATTGTAAATGATGATGGTCTAGATGAAGAACCAACTCCGTTAATAAGACGACCACGGACTAGAACAAGTATTGCAAAACAAGTTGAGAAAATTGTTAAGCATAAAGAAACCCCTGAGGTTGAAAAGAAAGAAGAAGAAGAATCTCAAAAGAGAAAGAGAAGAAATAAGAAAAGGCAAAGCACCTATGGTGGAAGAAAAAATTGAGGAACCCATTGTTAGGGATGAGTCACTTTATGAAGAAGCTCTATTTCAAAAAATCCCTAAAGCAAAAAAGTCAAAATTGAAGAAAAAAAGCAAGGAGAGTCTTCAACACTAGTTAAATTGTTTCAGTTAATGGAAACTGAAACAAGATGCAAAATGCATTACAAGAAGTGCAAGGTGGTTACAAGACACATTTTGCCTCTTGTCCTGTTTGATGAAATTGGTATTACCATCTCCTTTCATTTACTTGTTGTTGGTTGGGAAAATAATTTGAACTTGAATGAGACAGTGTGTGATGACTTAGTTAGATGTTTTTACACACACATAATAAAAGAAGAAATTGATGGAAAGCTGGAAATAATGTCTTGGGTACTTGAATGTGAGATCTTGATTATGGAGTAAATTTTGACGAACATTCTGAGTGTAATTCTTATAGGTAGGACTGACCTTGTCATAAGTGGGACATTGCTGACCTTGATTTGGGAGAGGTTGTGTACTTTATATGCCTTCACGTTGAGAATGCCCATGAAGCGAGACCTTGGTATAAACACTTGGACCTACTATCAAGATGCCTTGCATCCATATCGGCTACTTCAATTTTTCCAAAGAGTAGCTCAGTAGAAAGATGCAGTTTCCTGGATACATATGTAGTCTATAATCTTTTAAAGGGTAATAAGATGAACCTTGCAGTAATGATTCTGAAGTTTATGGTGGACACGGGAAGTCACAAGAATACAACGGGTGTTCTATCAGATAGGATGCTTTTAACTAAGATTTTTGCCTATTATGGAGTGTCTTTTGACAATATGGATTGGTATGAACCTAGAAAGTTCCATTTCTCCATTCCCTATCAATTTAGATACAAGCTGAAAGACAATGTGTGGGTGAGGAAGAAAACTGAAAGAGCAACATACCTCTTTGGTCCTGCCCCATAAAAACAACCCTTGCCGGACTTCAGAGCACCAATGATCTGATCATTCAATAATTGAAGGAAATTCTTTCCAACCAAGATCAAAAGCCTGGAAAAATTGATAGCCTGCAAAAAAAAATCATGGACATGCAAATTCCTTTTAGAAAAATTCTCGATTCTCTTAATTAACTTTGTTACTATTTTCACTTGGATTTTTTCTTACCTACTCGTGATATTTCTTACAACTTAGTTTCATTTCCTCCTTTTTTTATAATGACAAATGGGGAGAATAATTAATGATATACTTTACATCTGTGATATATTTTCAATATTGCCTTGATAATTAATATGTGTGTGTGTGTGTGTGTGTGTGTGTGTGTGTGTGTGTGTGTGATATATATTCTACTAACTACTGTAGAAATTTTATTGAACTTGTGAAGTTTAAATCTGTGATATGCATAAACGATAGACTCCTGTCATAAGAAAGGATCCTTCTAATCACGACTGTGAGTAAGAACATATATAGTTTAAACGTATCTTTCAAAATCCTTTATTATTTTTAAAATTTTGAAAATATATCTGTTATTGCTTGTCATCATAAAAAAGGGGGAGATTATTAGATCAACATTTATTAATAATGATTTTGATGATAACTATATAATATTTCAAAATTCAAATCAGAGTTATTTCCTCTTATTGGTAACGACATGATTCTTAAAATGAAATAAAATCATAGAAAAAATGTCTTCTTTCTTGCAGGAATTCTTTTTAATGAAATTACTTTATTAGAAATGATTCCATAACATCCAAAAGGATCTTACTAATTCAAAAAATTAGCTCCGAAATTCTTGACAAAGCTTTTCTCTTAAAGTCTGAATATTTGACTTTAAGAACATTCCAGCAGAGATGATTTCGAAGATTTTTTAGATACAAAGTCAACTCAGAATTTAAAAAAACAACGACTAGTTGAAGAAAATGTCTACTTAAAGGAAGAGCCACTGCGTTTGTGAAACATACATTGACTTGTAAAATACTTCAGCAGCATCAATATTCTTAAAAGTGTTGTCTATATCAAACTCCTTGTGCCTTAGATAGTGAAATCCCTCTATTAAGAGAGAATGTTAAACCTTTTATACACTTTTGTTGAGACTTTATAGATGTTTGTTAAACACTGCAAGTGTAGAAGGTTGAAGAACATTGAAAAATATATACTTGTGAGCTTGGAGAGGCTTATGAACATTTACTACTTGGATTTTATAATGAAATACTCAAGTTGAATACTTGGGGACTAGATGTAGGCTTCGTTATAAGCTAAACTAGTATCAATCAACTGTGTCACTCTCTCTCTTAATTTTTAAAATTTTGTATTATAGTGATTATGTTTTTAACTTGCAAGAGGCTCTTTCAATTTTTAATAGGCTCCTTTATTTTTAATATTGCAAGAGGCTCCTTTTGATTAACAGGCTCCTTTAGTTTTCAACGTTAATATGATCATTTTGAAAGTTGATAGTACCTAGACTTATTTTATTTAGCAGGATCTTATCGAATTGAAAGTACCTGGAATCTTTTTACACATAATTTACCCCTTTTACATATGTTTGTTTTATCATAATGATTTAGGAGAGTTTGCTGAAGAAAACTATTTCTTAAGTTCAACAAGTATAGAATACCATAAAACTGGCACAATTTTGGAGTTGTACAAGGCTTCTCAGTATGCCATATATAGCGAAGAACCTATTCTTGATAAAATAAAGGATTGAACAAGCTCTTTCTTAGAGCAAGAGTTAGTCAGTGGAACACTTTTGGACAAAAAGTTACAAGAATAGGTAAATTCAAAAATATGTTGCTTCAGCAGTTTATAACTTCCTCATCATAATCTATTCTTTTTCATCAATAGGGTTTCAGGTTGGACATGCTTTAAGATGTGTCACTCTGCCTTAACCATACTATGCCTCATTGGAGTTCGCAAAAGTTCCTTGCTCCCTATAATATGTATCCTTTATCATTGTTCTTTCAATTTCTTCTTGACATCTAACTGTTCGGATGTGTCATTTCTCATTCTAAGATGACTTGTTGTTTCTCTACTTTACGCCCCAAACTTCTTTCTTTTTTTTCCCCTTTAAAAAACGAAAGATAGTGAAAAAGCCTTAGACTAAAGAACTAAACTAATCGTCTCCTTGAAAATGGTATCAAAAATTTGATGGGGGCTTTTTCGATGTGTGTAAGTTTTAATAATTAACCTAGATAATCTGCAAGCACATAGTTCATTCGTGTAGTACCTAAGGTGTTGATCCCTCTCGAGGGGATAATATAATCCTAAAATCTAAGGCCAAAATAATTAACAAAATTCAAAATGTAATGGAACTAAAATGAGCATTCAATTTAATCATGAAAATCAATTCAAGAATCAATCAAGAAAATATTAACAATTTAGCAATTGCAACACACAATCAAGAATCAATCTAAAGGAATTACTAATTGAGATAAAAGGAATTTTACCTATCTTTAACGCTAACCTAATCGATTATGAATTACTGGATTATTGGTTCTAGATGTTCTTAGGGTTGATTACTCTCTTTCGAGTTAAAACCGTTAACTCTAATTTATAAACCCTAATCAGATTATAGAAGTTACAATTTCTCAATTAACCTATCCAAAACCTAATTAGATATGAAGTTATCTAATAAACTATCGGAAACCTATACAAGATCTCTCTTCGGATAATTTACCGATTTGATTTAATTCTTGTTATATTAAATCACCTAACTCTTGTTAGCCGAATGTAATTATTTTTTTACTCGATTAACCCTCTTAGTTTATTATCAAATTATGCACATCCAAAATTAAATCACAATAAATCCAAATAGCATATAAGGAATCATATTTCATTAAATCAAAGATAAAACCCCGAAGGTGAGTTTAGAATATCATCAACATCCAAAAATCCTATCATCATCTGTCATTCAAATTCTATACAATAATAAAATTGAAAATAGCAGGAAATACGAAACTGAATAGACAACAGGAGGCAACAACGTCGAGAAACTCCTTATCTGGGAAGTACATCGAGTCAGTTTCTTCTTCTCTTCTTTCTTCCTTCTTCTCTTTCTCTATCTCCCGATAATTCTCTCTAGGGTTTCTCTAAAAGTGGCTAATGCAAAAGTTTTTTCTTCCTCTTTGTCTTATTCTTTAAATACCTTTTGTGTTCTGAGTAGCCCTAGGGTTTTTTTTATGGTCCAAAAGGTTCCAAAAAATCCTTCAATGCTTGATGCTTTTGAGTGTCTGTGCGTCTGTTCGATGGAGGCCACGATTATGGGCCACATTTAAGCCTTTTATCACAACAGTGGCAAGTAAGCCATGATCGTGGGGCATGTCTTGGGCTTTTGTCATAATCATGGCATATCGTGGGCTAACTCCAATGCTTCTGTCACTATGGTGGGCCATTGTTTTAGCTTAAATGCCTCTGAAACTTCTTCATTTTCAATGTTGACATTGAAACACTAACAAACACATTAAGATACCCCAAAAATATAATATTTAAGCTCAAAAGCTTGTATTAACCCATAAAACACAAATAATTAACAAACTACCACAATTCTAACCTAAACACATATTAAATGATCAGATTAATGGATAAACACATCTCAAACTATGCCTTAAAATATGATGCATTTTATACTTATTGTGTAATCAGCTTGGGCATCGTTCTAATGAGTGCCCACAGTGAAAAGCAGTTGTTAATGTTGTTAATAAAGAAGATGAGGAAGATTGGAAATGTTTTACTGTCCTGATGGAGATTTTGATGATGAGTATAAAGAGGAGGCCGAATTGAGTTTTGTGGTAAGGAGGATGATGTTGACACCAAAGCATGAAGGTAATAATCAAAAGCACCAACTCTTTTGCACCAAGTGCACTGTTAATAACCATATTTTTGATGTTATTATTGATAGCGAAAGTTGTGAGAATATTATTGATAGAACGACTACAGAGATTCTACAGTTACCTATGGAAAAACATCTAAGCCCCTATTCTATAGGGTGGATCAAACCCCTATTCAAGTCACTGAGCGTTGTAAGGTTCCTTTTTCTATATGGAAATATAAAGATGAAATTTATTGTGATATTATTGATATGGACGCTTATCGTTTGTTGTTCGGGAAGCCGTGACAATATAATGTTGATGCCCAACATTTTGGAACTTGAGAAGGAGGGTCAAAAATTTACGCTATTGCCTGTTAAAAGGGGACAATCTAAGTAGGTGGTGGACAAGGCCTTTATTACTATTACTCAGTCAGTATAAGAAATAACTACTAAGATTCAAGAGATGAAGGAAGTGCATGCTTTAATTATGAAACCACTTTCTTTGGTGGAATATGGGACTAATAAAGGAGGGTGAGTACCCTGATGCTATCAAAGCTTTGTTGGAGGAATTTAAGGAAATAATGCTAGAAGATTTGCCCAATGGCCTGTCTCCTATGAGAGACATAAACACCACATTGATTTGATTCTAGGAGCCAATTTGCCTAACCTTCCTCACTACCGGATGAGTCCTAAAAGAGTGGACTTAAAGGACAAAATAGAGGAACTGTTGCAAAGGGGCATATCCAAGAAAGCATGAGTCCATATGCCGTTCTAGCATTACTAACACTAACGAAGGATGGAAGTTGGTGAATATGTGTGGATAATAGAGCCATCAACAAAATTACTGTAGGTTATAAATTTCTCATTTCGAGATTGGATGACATGCTTGACCAACTATATAGAGCAATCATTTTTAGCAAAATTGATTTGCTTAGTGGCAACCACCAAATTTGAATTCGGTCTGGTAATGAGTGGAAGACAAATTTTAAGACAAAGGAATGGTTGTATGAGCAGATTGTATTGCCATTCGAACTATCTATTGCGTCTAGCACTTTTATGAGACTAATGAACCAGGTGTTAAAACCTTTCATTGGAAGATTCATGATAGTATATTTTAATGATATTTTGATTTATAGTTAGTCTGAAATTGAGCATCTTCAACATTTGAGAGAAGTACCCATGGTGTTGTTGGAGAATAAGTTACATGTGAATTTGAAGAAGTTTAGCTTTATGTAGCTTAAGTTGTTGTTTTGGGGTTTGTTGTCAGTGGTGAAGGGATCCAGGTAGATGAAACCAAGGTGAAAGCTATCAAAGAGTGGCCTACAGAAAAAAATAGTTACCGACACTACAAGAAATTAGTGTTTTACCGACGGACATTTCCGTCGGTAAACACGAGATATCCGTCGGTGAAATTAATCATCGACGGAATTTGGTGGAGCAAAATTCGGTCGGTGAACTGCCCGAAGCTAAAAATATCGACGGACAGTTTCTGTCGCAAAATTACGATGGAATTATCGACCACAATATTATTGTCGGTATTTATTTAACGACGGAATGGTAAGTACAATTCCGTCGGAGAAATATTGCTACGGTCATT
>JANIJH010000003.1:57319826-57345200 GCA_024520975.1 Erythroxylum areolatum
TTGCCAATGGCTATAAATGTATATGCCACTGAGCTTCGCAGCTCACCCTATTATCTCCCACTTCTCAGGTGCAGATCGAGACGATCGTTGATCTTGCAAGGCATCGGAAACTCTAAGATAGTAGGAGCTTTTGTCTTAAGTTAGTATTTTTGGTTAGCCTCTAAGCATATCATCATTGGGCATTCTCATGTATTCTGGATTTAAACTTCGATATGTATTGTGCTTATTTGAGATTGTTGTTCAATTTACTCGAATTGTAATAGCAAGAAGCATGTTGTTTATGGAGTGTGATTAGCTTGAAAATTTGAAGGTATGTGTATGTGATAGAATGTAAGGGAATGTGGATATGTGTATTTGTATGAATTTTTTTTTTGCATAGATGTTGGGGACGGGTCCAAAAGTTGGGACGCTCGCCGCGGCGAGTAATCCGACGCCGCTGCGAGGCCTCCTCTTTCCCGCTGCGGTTTCTTAATATTTTGCTCGCTTTCGTTTCTTCCTACGCGCGCCCCTACCCGGTGCAGCCTGAGGGGCCACCTCGGGACGGGAAGTCCGGGACCCGGGCCCAACAATTAACTAAACCTTACAACCAAAATGCTTCCTTAATAGCTTTCACTGCTACCATATATTCTGCCTTATTTATAGACAAGGCAACAGTAAACTGTAAAATAACCTTATAACTAATGGCACTTCTAGCAAGCTTGTAAATATAACTTGTCAAAGATCTCCTTTTTATCCAAATCCCCAGCATAATCAGAATTATCATAACCTGTAACATTGTTAGAGCAATCACTCTGATCATAAACTAAACACAAATATGTAGTACCTCTCAAATACTTGATGATCCACTTCACTGTTTGCCAATGTTTTTTACCAGGACAGGACATATACCTGTTGACCACACTGACTGTATATGAAATATTTGGCAGATTGAAAACCATAGCATACATCACACTCCCAAATGCACTTGAGTATGGAATGCAAGCCATTTATTGCTTTTCATCATCAGTTTTAGGTGACAACTGGTTAGAAAGCCTAACGGGAGTTGCTAAAGGAGTGCATAGGTTTCACCTTACCCGTACCAAAATGCTTAAGAACTATTTTAATGTAGCTCTTTTGTGATAAACAAAGCTTACTTGCTTTATGGTCTCTTTGAATCTCCATCCATTAAATTTTCTTAGCTGCTCCCAAATCCTTCATCTCAAAATCACCATTCAACTGATGTTTCAACCTATTGATTTCCAATATATCCTTTGCAGCAATTAAGATGTCATCAATATAAAGCTAAAAGGGTTTCCTATGATAAACACAAGCATCATAAGCACATCTAACAAAATCATGATCAATCATAAAATTTTCAATCAGGTTGTACCATTGCCTTAGTGATTGTTTCAGTTCATGTAAGGACTTTTTCAACAAGCAAATATGATCTTCCTTACCAGGCACTGCAACCTCTTATTGAAGCATATAGATTGTTTCCTTAAGCTCACCATGCAAGAAAGTTGTTTTAACATCAAGCTACTCAAGTTTTATGTCAAACTTGGCTACAATGACAAGTAACACACAAATGAATGTATGCTTCACAACTAGAGAGCAAACTTCATTCTTATTTATCCCCTCCCTTTGATTAAAGCCCTTAGTAGCCAACTGTGCCTTGAATCCGGTTGCTTCAACATTTGAGATGCCTTCCTTTTTCTTAAAGACTCATTTGCAACCTATAACCTTTTAGCTAACTGGCGATTTAACCAACTCTCATATTTGGTTTTTATTAAGATATTCCATCTCCTCATTCATAACAACTAACTACTATATAAACTCGCTACATGTGATAGTCTCATTTTAACTTGAAGTTTCAGAATTAATAGACTCCGCCACACTAATTGCATAAGAAATCAAATTAACATTAGCATACCTTTGAGGAGGCTTGATTTGTCTCCTAAAATCTACCAGTGGCAATGCTATATTGCTGGTTTTGAGGTGCAGTGGTTTCTTCATGTGAATACTCCACCTTAACTTGATCATCTTGGACTGAAGTACCTTCATTTGAAGTAGAAATATTAGAAGTGTCCACCTAAAACTCCAACTATTGCTTAACACCATAATCTCCCTTTTCAACTGACTCTTGCTTTTCTCGAGAGCTATTGGTGGATTAAAGCATAGGTAACTCATCAAGAGTCACATCTATGCTAACCATAAACTTTGTAGAATTTGAATTAGGACACCACAGCTTGTACCTTTTCACCCCTTGTCCATATCCAAGAAAAGTACGTTTCTTTGCTCGCGGTTTCAATTTCTCCTCTTTAACATAAGCATAAGCAAGGCGACCAAACACTCTCAAACCAAAGTAAGCAGTAGGACTAACCATACCCTTTTCGGAGTCTTTAGCTCAATAACTGTGGACGAAGATCTATTAACCAAATAGCAAGCAGTATTAACAGCTTTAGCCTAAAAATTTTCACTAAGCTCAGCATTTGCACCGAGCTCGCTCTAAGAGAGTTATGTTCATGCATTTTACATCGAATAAGATGGTGTCTCATAATTCCTTCATTCTTGCATAACTCATCAAATTCACCTGAGTAATACTCCAAACCATTATCTATTTGGAGGTACTTGATCTTTTTCTCCATTTAGTTTTCAATCAAAGCCTTTAATTGCTTGAAGATGACAAACACTTGATCTATGCCTTTTAGAAAATACAGCTAGACTCTTCAAGAGAATCATCAATAAAAGTCAACAAATATCTAAAACCACCCTTAGGCATAACCGGAGAAGGACTCCAAAGATCAGAGTGAAAATAATCAACTGTACCTAGTAATGCTATTGCTTGCAACCAAATTAATACCAACTCTAATAATGAAATATGTAGTTAGTGAAGAGTTGAGGTTTGAAAAACCAAAGGGGTTAATAGTTTCGCAAACTTTTTGATTTGTTTCTAGCAAACAAAACAATCAGAAAATTAAGAGAACAAGAAATAAATCAACACCACAAATTTGGTAACGCAGTTCGGCACACCTTGCCTACATCTGTTGGGCCCTTACCCAGCTTAATAACTTTCACCAAAGTAGAATAAATTTACCCAAGGCTTTAATAAGCCGACACCACTCAACCCTTGATACTATCTCTCAACCTCACTTCCCGTGAAAGAATATCACAACTAATAATACGACCGCCTCGTACTAACCTTATCAGAGGATTTTTCTAACTCCTTTCACTCAAACAACAATTAATAAAAAATAACTCAAGTACTTAATCAACTAAGAACTGAAAGACAATATACTTGAGATAAAAGAAAAAAAAACAACTCACAACCTAGATATAAGCAAGTCTGGAAAATCACAAGTTAACTCTCTACAGTTGTTCAACATCGATGATTGAAGCATAAGAGAAAAACTCATCATTCACATAAAAACAACTCAGGTTGGCGTGATCAACATATATGTAATTGCCTTGGCCAAATAATTAGCAACGCATGTACATAACCACTGTTCATGCATAACCCATCAACCACAGTTTATTAACATCGAAGATCACTTCAATTTCCCCAATTAAAAAAAGTCTGCAATACTAACCCTTACTCACAAATCCACTCTACACTAGCTCACTACACCCATCACATGTTGTTTCGTAATTTTCTAGGCATATGCACAATGCAATAATAGTTTCATTAAACAACTGACTCCCATCAAATCTGTCTCACACATGCACCACTGCTGCAGTGTTGATATCATAATCCATTTACTTCACTCACGCTACCCACGTCTACTCAATGTTTCGCACACACCGTTTTATTGAAACAATTAATTCACCTCACTTCAATGCCACACACGCAACTTCAAAAGTCACACACACACACCTTTTCCTCAAAAGCCGCACACACACCTTAGAGATGGAACACCCATTAGAGACCGTGAATGCAATCCTTTAACCAATTAAAGTAGATGGAACACCCATTAGAGACCGTGAATGCAATCCTTCAACCAATTAAAGTCCCACTACAACACCACCACTTCATTTATCACACATTTGCATTAAAAAAAATAGAATTTTGTCGTAGATAGGAGATAGACTTCTATATTCATTTACTTAGTTGCGGCAAACTCACATTAAAGATGGACTTTTATCGTAGATACCAGATGTGCACAAATCTCTCACATAATCAGAGTCCCACTTAAATTCAAACATGTAACAATCTCATACTTTTAATTTCATCAATCCATAAAACCCACAAATCTGGCAGTAACGATTTCAGTTTACCAACGTATCCAATAGTAAAAACAAAATCCAACAATAATTTTTTTAGCATGTCTAGTAGTAAAATTAATTCTAATGTCACCATGATGAAAGACTCCAATGTAATGCAGAATTTCTACAAGTTATATCTTATATGTCCAATTAAAATGCCAAAATTAAATAAAAGATATATACAATTTATCCTAGAAATCTCCCCCTTTTTGGCATTTTTGTCACAACTCTAGAACTCCACATAAATAATCATAATTGGACATATAAAGATGAAATTCATAATGCTCCTCCTTAATCAAACATCAAGTTCCAACGAACATCACAACTATCTAATCATCCAAATTTCTCCCCTTGGGCAAAAAGAAGCCAAAAAGCGCGATGAATAGTCATGTATATACCTTAAAATCTCCCCTTGAATGAAACATTCACCATAAACAATCCGATGTCTTCCCCTCGAGACAAGACAATATCAAAACGTATAATCATAATAATCAATAATAGGTGCAGCAGAAGAATCATGAGCACGCCAAGAAGACAAATTAATGCCTTTCAAAATACTGAGAGATATGCCCGAAAGATAGAGAGATACTCGAGAGAGAGACCTATACTGATGAGAGAGCTAAAGAGTCTTTGGTGGAGCCAAATAGAAGTCACAATGCAAGCTACTAAAAATATGAGACGACAATGGCAACATAAAAACTAAAAAAAAAATCTTTTTTTGTTTCTTTTTTCTTTTTTTAAACAACAAAAAAATACTTCAAAAATATAAAGTATACAGTCCTTGTGTCCTTCGAAGAATTTCAAACCTAGGCTTATTGCTCATCACATTATCTCGGTCACCGATTTCTTCTTCTGAAATAACTGACTTGTCCTCTGTCTGACCAGTTTCTTTACAAACAGTAACTAACTGTAAATTTGTACAATTTCTAGTTTTTCTTTCAGTATGTTTTTTTGCTTGTACTTGACCCTTTTTAACCCAAGAGTGCTTCAGGTAATATGAGTTGTTGCTGAAAATTTAATGGAGATTGTCTAGATTTTTTATTTTGCCTTTTGAAACATAATTTGTAACATCTTGTAGCATCTCGGCCTTATGTGCCCAATAACTCCACAAAAATGACACATCAGTAAAAATATTCGATTCTTTCTCGATATTTCTTCTCTGATAGATCTGAACATATTATTTTTCTTCTCATTCACTTTAAAGCACTCACCTTTATGGCCAATGCCTTGAAGGTCTCCTTTAACCTTACTAATTTTCATTAACTTTTCTAATTTTTCTGTATCTCCATTCAACATTCTCAATCCCTTTTTAGTACTTACCAATTTCATTCTAACTTCACCAAGCTCATCTGACGTCAACATCAATTTCTTTTCTAACTCTTGGATGGTGTCCTTCATGGAGAAATTCTCTTCCTTCAATCTTTCATTCTTTCTACATATTTTTACTCATTTTTTGTACATTAATTTGTAAGCCTCGTAAACGTTTCCTTTTTTGTCATCTAGGCCACTTCTATCACTGTCATAATCTGATAATAGGTCTTGAGATGAGTTGTTTTCAAAATTTTTCGATTTTTCCTATTTTCGGCCTTCAGTTACTTCCTTCTCAGTTACTGTTAAGCAAGTAACTGAACTTTTGCTATGTAAAGCAACCAAAGCAGCATTATTTGTTATTTCTTCTTCGCTACCATATTCACTGTCGGAATCCTTTCTGGTCTAAAGTACCCAAAGAAATAAGATTCTTCTACATTTCTGGGATGTGTTGAATTTCTGTCAAGTTTCTAATAGTACCATAAAACATTTTAATATGAATTGAACCAATTACCACAAATTTACAAGCATGGTCATCTTCCATTAATGTTGAGCCAACACATCTCTTATAAGTCAAAAATAACTCCTTTGATGTACTAATATGAAATGTAGCAGTTGTATCAAGAACCCATTTCTCATCAACATGTGAATCAGATACTGCTAGAACAGTTTTAGCATCATCTGAAGACTCAGCAACAACCACACTTGCACCATCCTTGGTCTGCTCTTGCGATTAATCTTTCTTCTTATTCTTCGAACATTCCTTTCCTATGTGCATATATTTCTTACAATAATAACACTGCACTCTTTTTCTAAACTATGATCTAAAGACTTTACTGCCTGAATTATCGCTTATTGTCTTGGATCTCCCTTGAGTAACCAAACCTTCACTTTGACTGTTTCCAACTACTTTACTAGTCAACTGCTTTCTCAACTCAGTTGAACCCAAAGCAGTCTTTACTTCATCAAGAGGAATGTCGTTATGGTCATACAACATGTTCTCCACAAAGTTCTAGTAAGACGGAGCCAAAGATCACAAAACAATCAAAGCTTGGTCCTCATCATCAATTTTAACATCAATATTATTGAGATCCATAATAATAATATTATCAAGGTGCTGGGACAAAGGTGTACCTTCTGGCATCTTGGGGTGTAGAGTCGCTGCTTACAGAAGAGTCATTTGGTCAATGACGTCATCATGTCCTTATTTTCCAACTGAAGGCGTAAGCCAGGTGTAAATGATGCATGAACAACCTCTCGCAAAACCTTATCTCGAAGGCTAAGTAAAATAGCACTATGTGCTTTTCCATTGAATTATTTTTCTAATCATCTGAAAGTGAATCCAACAATTTATCTTTACCACCTAAAGCCTTACTAATCCTTTTTGAACAAATATCGCCTATATCTTAATGTGCCATAAACTAAAACTATTCTTTCCTGTGAATTTCTCAATATCAAACTTAGTTGATGAAACATTTATAGCCATATTAGCTAATTAACCAGACAGTGGAATCTAAACAACGGAAGCAATTCAATATCAAAATAAACTAGATATGTAGATCCACATATACAATCGAGACGACAATCGAAATACTCGCTCTGATACCAGTTTGTTGGAGTAGATTGAGCCAAAGTGGCTAATACGACAAATAGACTTACAAGAAAATATAGCAAGAAACGCATACGTAGATAATGCAAATATAAATCAACAAAGAACATAGGATTTGTGTGGTTCAACTTAAAGCCTACTTCGACGGACAGAGGCGATGAGAAAATTCCTCTATTATCAAGAAGATGAAAAGTACAAGCTTAATCAAAAAAGCTTAGCAACTTTTCTAACCCACTAACCAACCGTGAACCAAAAGTTAAAACCAAGAAGCTTAAAAAAAGTTAAAATCTTAAAATTGTCTTAATGCATGAGCCTCTTAACGAGTTTGAGAAATTGAACATCTACAAACTTACTTAAGCAGGCAATAGGAGACCTTAGCAACTATTTATAGTAACCTTATTAGGTCTCTCCATCACAGACTTAATAAATAACTGGCTCAAACTAATAAGGGTCTATTTTTTTCACTGGACTTGAAATTATTTAATTAAATATTTAATTGAGTTTATTTATTATCTTTAATGTGGATCAAATTTGATTTTTTAGCCTTACTTTTATAATCGACCTATTATTAATAATTGTCCAACTATATAAACAATTCGTCATTAATAATTTTCTACTTAAAAAATGTGTTTCTAACATAGATGAGAAAGGCATTCTCTGGGGAATCTAGTTAATCATTGTTTGTTAACCAATGACTCCAATTATCATGTTTTCTTTCCTTGAAAGCTGATCAAAGAAATTTTTTTAGACTTGGTTTTCTACTGTTAACATATTTTTTTTAAAAAGTAATAGCGTAAATCAGAATAGAAACAAACACGGAGAAAATAATCTTGTTTTGGATTTATATTCACTTGATAATTTACTTAATACACATGTTTAAAGATGGTTGATCAATAAGAATTTGCCAGTTAAATTTTTAAAAGATCCACATGAATCTCCTGCTTTAAATCAGACCGGAAAGTTACATGGAACTAGATCCTCAAGACCTCATATCTGAGTGGTGATCAGGAAGCCCCTCTCTCATTTCATGTAGACAGGCCTTACTTTTCTGTTGGTTGCAAGAACTAATGATCATACACATGCATGATTTGAATATTTTTGAAAGCATTTGCGATTTCTTCCACTTTTTTATATATTTTATTTTGTGAATCGAAAGTTACATATAAAACTCTTCCTCCATTCAAAAATTAGAGAAACCAACTCAAAAAGCTTTAATTAGTCGCAACAACTTTTTAGGTAAAGTCTTGAGAGTCAAGGTGAAAGGTGAGTATACAATCGTTATCATGCTTAGGAATGATAAAAGGTCATTATGGTGGCCGTTAATATTCCATTAATTATTGAAAAAATAACTCCCACTGAGTTTTTTCTTTACGCAAAAACTGAAAAGAAGAACATTAATTACATATGTACATACCAATTTGTAATAGTATTCTGTATTCATGATTTATATTGTAAATAGCATATCAAAACACTCAACTCAAATAAATTGAATAGACTATTTAAGTAAGCCATCATGATAGTATTGAAGTTGATCCAGGCATGAGATATACCACTAAGTAAGCCATCATGATAGTATTGAAGTTGATCGAGGCATGAGATATACCACCGACCAGTACATTATAAAACCTTGAAATCTCAAATCCTCCTTTGTTTCGGGTTACTCAACTGGATCTCATCGCTGGACGCGGCGGCGGCGGCGGCAACGACGGTGGCTTTTAGTAATTAAGTCATAACTAAATGGGCTGACTTGCTGGCTAAAGAGTAAAGGAGCAAACGTTAATAGCAAGTTGACCAAAAAAACAAGTTCCTAAAATACTTACATACGCCCCCCGCGTCTCCTTGTTGTAAAGCGACAACTAAGCCTCTTCTAATGATTTGCACTTAAGGGGATAAAGAAAAAACTTAATGTAATAAACAATAGTGAGTGATGAAGATGTGACAAAGCAGGATTAGCCCAAGTTGCATTAAGACATCACTACCAACTATCCTATTTTCATCTCAACTCGACACCTAATCAATAAGGAATTACTATATATTAGTCCTTATGTGAATATTCTTAGCTATATGCATTACAATACAGCCAGGTGTTATACCTTTTCATGTATATATATGTATGTATAGGTGCATTCAAAGTGAACAAGTCTTCCATTTGGCATGTGGTTGCATATGCATCTGACGTGTGGATTTGTTTGTCATGCATGCATTAGATCATTGAGATCGAAGCCATGTCTTGGTTTCGAGTATTATTTCTTGGAATTGACCCCTTCAGATTTCTGATTTTCTTTTTGAAATTTGAGTACCCAATGATGTCACCGTACCTTATAAACTTCAAGTGTCTAATTTCTGCACAGAATATTCCTTATACCCATAGGAGATGATCTAGTGTAAGCGTAAATTGTAGTATGGGATTCATTGCATATGATGGAGCTAGCGATATATAGGATCTTCTCCATTTGGTGGAATTGCAATCGGAAGTGAAATCTCGGATGGAGTGGAAAATGTGTTGACCGAGCACATAACATAAACCCCTCCGGCTCGGGAATGTTAGATTACCTTAATTAACTAAACAAAAAAATATTAAAAAACTTATAAATAGTAAATATCAACTATTTAAATGATTAGTTTTAAATTATTTTAACAATGATTGACCTAAACGTAATTCATGTTAATAAGCTCTACGCTCTACTGTATTAAAACTTTTAATTATAGTATTAGAACAGGTTTAATTGAGATTATTAGTTTTTCGATTATCCGTCTGAATATCTAGTTATAAGAGACTTGTTTAATTAACATTGCATTTATTTCAAATGACAATTAGAAGTTCAATCTCAAAAGCCTAGTTTGATTAACGTTGCGTTTATTTCAACTAATAATTAAATGTCCACTTCCAATTACCCTTGAAAAGAAGTGTTAAGATTAAATATGAAAAGATTAAAAGGTTTATAAGTAGTAAGAGTCAATTATCTAAATAACTAATTCTAATTATTTTAATGAACTTTATATTTTACTTATATTAAAAATTTTAATAACTGCTCAGTCTCCTTGTCATAACATACATAATGAGAAACACGAATTCCTTATTAAGGAGATAGAAGATTGATGAAGGCTGAAGATGGTGACAAATCAACATCCAAATTAAATAGTAATTAAATAGTTTATGTATGGTGGGGGTGACAGGTGACTCTTACGTTTAACAAACAAACAAAAAAAGGACACATCATTTCCATTGGGTCACAAAACAATACCATAAAACGACGACGGCGACGTTTTAACCACAAGTTGTAATGTCAAATACAGTGTCAAGGCTTGTGTCGGTTTTAAACTTTTAACCAAACAGACCAAAGGTCTATGTTAAATAATGTGAGGCTCCGACCAAATGAACTGCCAATCGACACATATACACATAACCCAACGGTGAAAATACAGGCGAGTCAGAGTCAGAGCAGAAGCTGTCTGAGTCGTGTGAGCCCCACAAAACCAGTGGGCCCCATTTTTTAAAGTTTAACGTCGAAACAAGGCGTGGCCTCTTCTTATTTGTTTGCTAAACCTTTTTCCCGCACTTTCCGCTGCGTTCGTGGGAGGAGCTGATTGGCACCGGACCGGAAAAACGCTCTCCAAAAATCAAATAAATAAGAAAATAAGCCGCCTTCTCCGCTGTCTAGTCTTGATCACTTGACACCGCACCAACAGAGAGAAGAATAAGAAGCAGACGACGAGAAAATGTCTATTATCTCTTTGACTTTGATTTCTTCTCTCACCACGTCCATGTACTCGTATCATATACTCATCTCTCTCCTTCATTTATTATCATAAGCAACGTTTGATTACATTTAAAATCCAAGTTTCGCTGTCTCTGCTTCATTAAACATTCTCTCTCTGACCCTTTCCTTTTCGGGTCTTCTCTCGTTTTCTCCTCCTCCTCGTGGGTTCTACTCAATTTTCGGGTAACATCTTTTTTTTTGTTTTTGGTTTTAAATTTTCAAGAGGGTTATTTTATTTTCTTCTGTAGTTTTCTTGGTGCGGGCGTGTGTGTGTGTGTGTGTGTGTATCTGGGGTGGGTTGGTCTGTCTGTGTGCATGTTCTTGTTGCTTTACGCTTTTCGTTTTCTGATTCTTTCGCCGGTCTTTGGAGTCTTTAGATCTTGTTTCCTTTGACTGGGAAATTATTGGTCTTCAGTTTCGTTTTCTCAATTTTGATTGGTCTCCTGGCTTTTGCAGGTATTCTTCTACCTTCGATCAGATGTTTATTCCGATTCATTCTTTTTTTTTTTTTGGGTTTAGATGTTATGTTTTGGAGTTTGTCAGCGTAGTTTTGAGATGGGATTAAAGTTTGGATCTTGCGGCTTTCATGATTTCTGGATTCGTTTCAGTGTCTCTAATTGGATTTTTCTTTTTAGTTTTCCTTTGGTTTCAATCTGAGAACAACCTTTCATCACCGAACATATCATAATTTCTTTACCTTTGGCAGACAATCATTGACAGAGAATCACAACGTTCACGTTTTCAACATCTGTTCTTTTTGAGCACTCACACGATTCTGGTGTCTCTTTTTTTTTTTCTCCCTTTCCTTGATGGATTTTGAAAGTCATACTGTGTGTGATTTTTGCAGTGGTTGTTTTTTTTTTTTGTTTCTCGCTGGTTTGGCCGCAAAGATTGACGCTTTTAACGTTTTGACTTTCTGCTTATTATGTTTACATGCGAGTTCTCCCATGCGGCCCAGTAAAGCTTTAATTTCGTTTGGATTTGCCTTTACATAGCTTTGCTAAATTGTGGCGCCCTTCTTTGTCTTTCTAGTCTTTACACGCATAAACGCACTACAGAAGTGACGATTTGCTGATCGTTTGAATTCGATTCAATTGTGGCAGATTGAAGCACGAAAGCATAGTTCTGGCGGAAAGTTGGTCTTTTATTGATTTTTGTTACAGAAGCATTTTCTTCCTAATCCCGTTTAAGAGATTAGGATTTAAGAGATCCTCCAAATGTTAAATTTTGGCAGGGCCAGAGCTCAATCAAGGTCCAACAGACCTTTGTCCTTTGGAGGTCAGATTTCTTGCATCGATTGAGATCAAGTGTGCATGAAATGCAATATTGTTCCATTTCCTTGCTCCTTTAAATCTTGGGGGTTTTCTATATCTGTTGCTTGAAATCACAAGATGATGTATTTATGTTCTTATGGTTTTCATATTTTGCTAATACTTTTCAGGCATGGATTATCCAGATCCAAAGAAAAAGGGCAGTTTTGTAGGAAAGATTCTTTTAGCCGCCACTCTGACAGCTTTATGTATCATTATGTTGAAACAATCCCCAACTTTCAATTCTGTGAGCGTGGTATGATGATGCCTTACTTGACTCAGATTCAAATAAATTGGCTTTCTAATTACTTTATGGGAATTTTTAGTAAAATAGATTTCCTTCCTACAAACCTGGGATAAGTGTGATCCCGTTGTCATTTTGGTTTAGTGGTTTCAAACTGATCTCGCAATTGGTTTCTAAACATGGCTTGGATTTAATACTGATCTTCTTGATTGGTTTATTTTCAGTTCTCATTGCACGAACCTGGGATAAGTCATGTACTAGTGACAGGAGGTGCTGGCTACATTGGTTCTCATGCTGCCTTACGACTTCTTAAGGACGGATACCGACTAACCATAGTGGTATGTTCATACACAAGCATGCAATCTCTTTCCGTTAGCTTTCCACAGATCTTTAAGTTGGAGAGCTCTTCTTAACTTTTACAGGATAACCTCTCACGAGGAAACATAGGTGCAGTTAAGATTCTACAAGGTTTATTTCCAGAACCTGGGAGGCTACAATTTATTTATGCTGATCTTGGTGACCTAAAATCTGTATCCTTGGCGTAATTGGTATTAACATAGGTTTCAAATTGATTTTTCTTGCGAGTAGTCAAGTTGCAATCTTGCCAGTTTATTCCTTCACGGCAGTTTCAGGTTAACAAAATATTTGGCGAAAATGCATTTGATGCAGTAATGCATTTTGCAGCTGTTGCATATGTTGGTGAAAGCACCATGGATCCTCTGAAGTAAGTTTGATTTGCAGGTTGAGCTGGGCTGGAAATGTTTGAACTTGCAATGTAAAACATGCTCTTTCAACTTTATAACTTGTGTTTATACTTACTAAAACGTACCTAACTTATTCTGAAAAATTGTGCTCGTTGATAAAATAAGTTGGACAGCATATTGTAAAACTTTTCACTTTTTCATTGGATATGGGACCTACGGTCAAGAGTTAGACGGTGAAATATGATGATGATTATCAATTATAGAATGGGAGCAATTCTCATAGACAAAGGAGCTTTCTCTTTGAGCAAGTGAAAGAGATCAAGAGGAGGATAGTAAGGCTTGTGAAAATGTTAGCTCTGTTTGAACATGCTTTTAGTATGCAGGTTGCCCTTTTAGTAAAAGTAAATTTTAAAGAATAACAGGATCTTTACTGCATCAATACTTGTTAGTAATTAGGAATTGCTCCAGGCTTTATATCTTTTATAGGAAATTTTCTCCAATGTGCCTAGGAGGCTCCTGTCGATGGATATAGAGTCGAATTGTTGGGAAAGTACATTAGCAACCATGGCTTTACCAAAGAACTTTGGCACCATTGTTATTGAGAGTAAACTGAAATCACTATACTTCTAGTCTCGCAGGTCGTTTGTTGAAAACTACAAAACCAAGTTCTTACTATTTGTCTACAAACAACCTGAATCATAACTACTCTTAATAATGCTAGCCTTCTTATCCTTGTGAAGGTATTATCACAACATCACATCAAATACGTTACTTGTTGTGGAAGCAATGGCTAGACATGATGTGAAGACTTTGATATATTCGAGTACTTGTGCAACTTATGGTGAACCTGAAGAGATGCCTATCACAGAAGATACTCCACAGGTTTAGAAATCTGATAGTTTACTGTTTACCATGTATTAGTTGCATTCTGGTATCTTTTAATTGAAATTTGTTAGTGATGGGAAAGTGTAAAAATGATAAACTGCTACTTAATTTACTGAAATCGGGCTTAGTAGATCACTGGGTTTTTTGTGTTTATTTCCTCAGCTACCTATTAATCCTTACGGGAAAGCTAAGAAAATGGCGGAAGATATCATCCTGGATTTTTCCAAAAATTCGGACATGGCAGTTATGATACTGAGGTTGGTGCTCAGATACACCTATTTTACCAGTTATTTTAGAGTAGATTACTTTTTAGACATTAAGAAATCATTTGGCTGAAGCGCATACATCCTGGTTCACTTGTTTGCGCATTAACTGCATCAGTGATTTGTGGAATTCTTAGTCTTCATTCTTTGCATATGGATAGCTTTGTCTGCAACTTCATGACATCAGTGACTGGAAGTACACTAATGTCGTTTCTGAGAGATAATGGTGACATATATTGATTCAGATACTTTACTGTGAATGTCTCCACCCAAAGGAATGACTAAAAGTGCCTAAATAAGGAGAGCCCTGATATAAATAGGATATTGCCATCGACTTTTAAGAATGAATTCTGGGCAACTGATTTAGATACTGATCCTGTAACTTTTCTTTGGTAAGTGGAAATAAAATTCAGCAAAATTATTTGTTGCAGACAGCAACACTTGATTTTTGTTATAGGATATTGTAGTTAGTATTAAAGGAAGAATATGTGGTCTTTATTTTATAGTAAGCTTTTGTCAGGGATGCAAATGGTCTTCGATTTTATCATTTGAACTCACATGGAAGTTGGGTTATTCCTTTTCTTGTGGAAAACCTCTAGGTACTTCAATGTCATTGGATCGGATCCAGATGGCAGATTAGGAGAGGCTCCAAGACCTGAACTACGTGAGCATGGACGAATTTCTGGTGCTTGCTTTGATGCAGCTCGTGGTATTATGCCTGGGTTGAAGGTATGTTGAATTTGGTTCCCTTGATACTTTCAACTCTGTCAATAGGTGCAATTTGTTACTGATTCTTTCTCGACTTCCCCGCTTCTTGAATTTTGTATAAGAATTTTGTATAAATGTAATTTTGAGGTCCTTTAATAAGATTCCATCTTGTAAAGACAACTCATTTCTATCTTTGTATATATATGTTCCTGATATTGAGTCAATTTGGTTTTTGAAGGTCAAAGGAACAGACTACAAGACACATGATGGTACATGCGTAAGAGATTACATTGATGTCACCGATCTTGTTGATGCTCACGCGAAAGCTCTTGAGAAGGCAACGCCTGGTAAAGTTGGAATCTACAATGTCGGCACAGGAAAAGGTATGCTGAACTGATATATGTCAATGTTTTCGGTTCTCCTTGCTCCTTCAAATGAGAAAGTTGTTGGTTCTCCGTGATGGTAAGGTCTCTAGCTATTGTTGTTTGTGTTTTAACAGGTAGATCAGTGAAGGAGTTTGTGGAGGCTTGTAAGAAGGCAACTGGTGTAGATATTAAAGTTGATTATTTGCCTCGGCGACCTGGTGACTATGCTGAAGTTTATAGTGATCCAACTAAGATTAGGCTGGAGCTGAACTGGACAGCTCGATACACTGACCTTCAAGAGAGTTTACAGGTTGCATGGAAATGGCAGAAGTCCCACAGGAATGGCTATGGATCATCACCTTTGACTATGGCTTCTTGAACCATTTACAGATCCCATTCCCCATAGCAGAAAGGTTAACTTTTGAAAAATGCAGCACTGATTTCAGCTGTGATTCTATTATCTCATTAGAAGAGGGGGTTCAGTCTTAGATCAAAATTCTTTCACCTATTCTTATATGGTAGGGGACGGCCATTCATTATATGTATTCGACAGATGTTGGCTTAATAAAATGATGCCTGTGGAGCAGGTTAGCGTTTAATCATCATTATGACATAAATCAGGACAGGATTGATAAGTGCTTTTAGAAATTGCTTCTTAATTTCCTAACACGTTGCACCTCATTTTTGGCTCACATAAGGAATAATTTTGTACAGAAAGGGAATATACAAGGAAGATCTGTGAATAATTTAGGTTCGTATCTTTTGGCCCTTTGCTTGAATCAATGCAAGAGCATGAGATCAAAGTGAACAAGCATTAGTCACCTATCACGGAACACAATACTATATAATATAATATATATACATAGACATACACACTATCATGGTCTTTGCTTGAATCGAAACAAGAGCATGAGACCAAAGTGGACAAGCATTAGTCACCAATCACGGAACACAGTACTATATAATATATATATACACAGACATACACACTATCATGGAAGGCAATACTTGCTTGTTACCTGTAACGGAACAAATACTATATAATATATATGCACACATAATCTATCATGGCTATTATCACAAAGGTTTTTTTTTTGGACTCATGCCCACCTTCGTGCAGCAATCCCGCTTAGGTTCACTTAAGCAAGATTCAGCCTTCTCACGTGAATGTAGCCGAACAATTCCGTTAGCCCTCGAACACCTCACGTGCACACAAGTATTTAAAGTATTTACCTCACACACATAAATAACACAAGTGTAACAGAGTAAAGAAAGCAACAAGAGATTTCAAATACAGCCGAAGCTACTCTTTCATTAACTCTCCACAAAATGTTAACAAAAGACACGAGTACCTTCTACTCGAAGCACTCAAGAAACTTTCTACTCGAAGCCCTTACAATAAGAACTCTCTCCCAAAAGCTCTAAACTCTCAAAGCTCTCAACTCTGATCGAATGAATAGGTCTTAACTCTAATGAGCTATTTATAGGTTCTTTCAGATAACTAAGAGTCCTAATAAAACTCTATTAGCTAAGATCACAATCTTATCCTATCTAATAAGATTACATCACATTTAAAAGATTTACCCTATCTAGGAAAGATTATCCCTATCTACGAAGATCTCCTTTATCTTCAGATGATCCTTCCACGTAATCTTCATCTCTTAAAGATGATGTTCATCCATAGTTGCTACATCATCATATGCCACATCATCTATAGTTGCCACGTCATTACTGATGTGTCTTCACCACAGTCTATTCGCATGTAAGTCCATCAATGCACGCCCATGGACAAGTCCATCTTCTATGATCAAGCTCACTCATGGTGCAATCTCGTCGCTCTATGACTAAGTTACAAGTCACAATCTGAGTTAGTGTAAAACCTCGCACACTTTGCATACCTCCGACCTGCCTCGTCGAAGTTAAGTGTTTATGCGCCTTGTCGCCCTTGCATGCCTTCACGCATCCTCGTGGGATCTCTCGTATACCTTTGCGCCTCTCACGCACCCTCGGGTCTTGTATGACTTAGTTTTCCAACTTCGCACGGCCTCACATCTGAATCTTACATCTCACCGAAGATTTTCATCAATGCGCACCTACGCGTATCGAATCTCGCCTACTCTCGAGATCTACACCAATATTTCTTGCATCCCTCGCCTACTTCGCAAGTTCCTCAGACTTTGCTCACCAACTCGCAAGACTTCACCTTATTCCTTTGTCAACATGTCTTCCTCGTGCCGACTTGTGTGTCAAGCACTGGCCAAGGCTTACCAATACTCGCACGATCCCGCAGTCTGGATTTAGGAGTCTAACAAGCCACCCCCACTAAAAGAATTCGACGCCTTTGTCGAAATAATCTATAGGCACTCCTCCACGAGTGGTTCCTTCGAAGACTCCTTAATCAGCTTTTGAAGATGGTAGCAAGTCTTCTTATCGATTGGTATTTCACTCATATACCATTTTTCCAATATATCGGGGTTGTCTTTGCTTCCACTTGGACTTGCCTTCTCAAGGCCCACTGCGCCCGTCAAAGATATGTTGAGAAGAGCTCCATCCACTGAGCTTTCCCTGTCACCTTGATCCTCCGCGATCTTGGCAATGATATGCTCCTTGCCCGCCTTTTGTTTCAGGTTTCCTTGAGCCTAGTTCGGCTTCTTTCCAATGATCATAGCCGACACTTGTGCTACCGATGTTGTAGTCTCTTTGGTCCTACCAGCGAATCTACAACAATTAACAAAGAAGAATTTTTCATCATACATAACCATTATACCCCCCAAACTTAGGTACAACACCGTCTTTCCTGCCTTAAGAAAATCGATCCCCAAGATCATCCCAAAATTGTCAAATGGTACGATCATGCAATTCAACTTGGCATGCCAACTCCCTATGCTTACTGGGACGTTGTAAGTAGCTCCCATCACCGCTTGTGCCTTATTCGCAAGGGTTTTTTTTAACCTTTGTCGAGGTCTTGGAGATTTTAAGCCCCAATTTGCGCACCATCCTTTCCACCACTAAGGAATGTGATGCACCCGTATCTTCCATCGCGGTCACCTCTATCCCATTAACCTGTATTCTCACATACATCAGATCATCATAAGGATTATGTTCTTTAATAACCGCATTCAACAACATAATCGGATTTAGCGTCGAATCATCTGAAGATTCTCCCTCTTCTTCAGCTATCAGGGTATTTAGCTTCTCTTTCCTCGAAAATTCTGTTGCATAATGTGATCCACTGCACAGATAACAAGCAATCTTGCCCTTTTTGGAGGATGTCTCCCTACTGTCGGAGTCACCATTTTGCTTGCTTTTCCCCTTGAAGTCTCCCTTCTTGGAATCCTTCTTCTTTTTCCCCTCGGCATTCTCCTGTTCAGCATGGCCTTTGCCCTTTGTAGAATTAGAGGAGCTTACCTTAGTTTCCTTCATCGTCCGAAAGTCCACCAAGGCATCAGTGGCCGTGATTGCAGCAATCACGTCCTTCACATTTTGTCTCAGCAACTCCATTTGCGCCTACAGTTGTAACCCGGACAAAAAATTGAAGAGCTTGTCCTCATCTAACATGTTTTCAATATCAAGTAGTAGAGAACTAAAAGATTTCACATAATCTCTTACCGATCCATCCTGTTTTAGCTTCTTTAAGGCATCCCTCGTGAGTCAAGAAGTATTTATAGGAAGAAATTGATTCTTCAACTCCTTCATTATGAGCTCCCACGTATCTACGAGAGTTTTACCTGCGCTAATATCTGTAGAGCTTCTCGTCCTCTACCAGAGCTTGGCATCCTCATCCAAGTACATGGCACATTGACCTTATCAGCGTCAGATACTCTAGTAGCCGCAAAGTACTGCTCCATATCTCACAAGAAGTTCTCCAACATCTTAGCGTCCTGTAAGCCTTTAAACACCCTCGGTTCACGTACCTTGATAGAAGAAAGTTGTAGTGTTGAGCTTTCACCTCGCTCGACATCTGTTGTTGCAACGACACGTCTCAACACAGTGATCTCGAACTGGGACTCCTCTTGTGCCTTCAACACATTTGTCATCTGTTGTTGCAACTGTTAGATCCTCACCTCTAACATCTCGAAACGAGTATGGTGAGATATGACTTCTTCCTCCCCCTAAGGAATAGGTCCAATGAGTGCCTCTACCTTAGAAACCCGTTCTGTCAAGTTGCCTATAGCCATTTCGACCTTTAACTCTAATACCAGCTATCACAAAGGTTTTCTTTGGACTCGAACTTATACTGCAAGTTGCGCCCACTTTCGTGCGACAATCCCGTTTAAGTCTACTTAAGCAAGATTCAGCCTTCTCACTTGAATGTCATCGAACAATTCCGTTAGCCCTCGACACCTCACGCACACACAAGTGATTAAAGTGTTTCCCTTACACATATAAAGAACATAAGTGTAACAGAGTAAAGAAAGTAACAAGAGATTTCAAATATAGCCGAAGCTACTCTTTCATTAACTCTCCACAAAATGTTAACAAAAAACACGAGTACCTCCTACTCGAAGCACTCAAAGAACTCTCTACTCGAAGGTTTATAATGAAAACTCTCCCCTAAAAGCTCTCAACTCTCAAAGTTCTCATCTCTGATCGAATGAATAGGTCTCAACTTTAATGAGTTATTTATAGGCTCCTTCAGACGATTAAGAGTCCTAATAGAATTCTAGTAGCTAAGGTCACAATCTTATCCTATCTAATAAGATTACATCACATTTAAAAGATTTACCTTATCTAGGAAAGATTATCCCTATCCACAAAGATCTTCTCTATCTTCAGATGATCCTTCTACGTTATCTTCATCTCTTAAAGATGATATTCATCTACTGTGATCTTATCCGCCACATCATCATGTGCCACATCATCCACAGTTGTCATGTCACTGCTGATGTGTCTTCACCATAGCTTATCCACACATAAGTCCATCAATGCATGTCCATGGACAAGTCCATCTTCTATGATCAAGCTTACTCATAGTGCAGTCTCGTCGTTATATGACTAAGTCACAAGTCACAAGTCACAATCTGAGTTAATATAAAACCTCGCACACTTTGTGTACCTCCGACCTGTCTCGCTGAAGTTAAGTGCCTATGTGCGTCGTCGCGCTCGCATGCCTTCGCGCATTCTTATGGGATCTCTCGCATACTTTTGCGCTTTCTTGCACCCTCGAGTCTTGTATGACTTAGTTTTTGAACTTCGTGTAGCCTCGTATCCAAATCTTACTTCTTATCGAAGATTTCCACCAATGTACGCCTACGCGTATCAAATCTTGCCTACTCTCGAGATCTATGCCGATACTTCCCGCATGCCTCGCCTACTTCGCAAGTTCCTTGAACTTTGCTCGCTAACTCGCAAAACTTCGCCTTATTCCCTTGTCAACACGCCTTCTTTGTGCCGACTTACGTGTTAAGCATTGATCGAGGCTCATCAACACTCACACGATCACTTAATCTGGACTTAAGGTCTAACAGCTATCATGATAGGTTATATCTGCATATATATATATATATATATATATATTATAGTATTGGGTTCCGTTATAGGTAACTAATGCTTGTTTACTTTGTTAGAACTTATATCATATGGTTGAGTGAATGATAGTACAAATATGAAAATTGGCTAAGCCATTCATCAATTTAAAATATAAAAGAAAATTATATCCGACCAACAAGATTCGGACAACACTAGTACTGACTGAAATTTACGACCTCCATGTCAACAAGCTTTCTCATAAAATTCTGTGCTTCTTATACATACACAAATTGTGAAAAAAAAAATCCCTTTAGAATTCAACTTCTTTTCCAAAACCAACTCAAAATCAAGCAAATGCTTGAACTGCTCTTTCAAAGCTATCTTCAGCGGATGATGAACGCTTCACAAGCATGTGGCCTGGATGAGAAAGTTTCAGTTGGCTGCAAGACAGGCATATAGGATGTAGTCACTCTTCAATATGATAGTATCGCACATAATCAGAATATAGCAAATGAATTAAAAACCACAAACTTCATTCAAAGAATGGGAATCATGTTGAGCAGTCTTTAGGATAGACAGTCCAGTTAGAAAAAATAAAGCAAAAACATCAAATATTGAAATATTTAACAAGTATCTTAGGGCAAATTAATGAACAAAAAGAACAGAAGATATGTTTTCTTTCATCCAGAAAATATACAGATTGAATCAAGCACTGGTTCTCAGCCAATGAAATGAAAAAAACAAATGAAGTGTTTTAGATCTTTTCCTTTTCCCTTTATTTGTTAGCTGAGGACCTATATATATCCCATCTCAATTTTTGATCCCCATCCTTGCCAGCCACTCCCCCCTCTATTCTTTTTGCTAGTTTTTCCTATTACCCAAGGGACTCTATGCAACCATGGAAAAGAGGGAGAAAGAGGAAGGGACTGATGCAAGAAAATGAGTGTCAACATTCACATAGAGATAGTGTTACAATCCTTTTGGATGAACATCTTCAAACTCCAACCAAGCACACCAGACTACATTCTGAGTGTCCCTATCTGTTGAAGTACATCTGATTTAAAGGCAGCAATAGTTCTTACCTTTCAGGAAAGATACTGATAAAAGAACCACAAGTTATCTACATATCAAGAAGAAATAAATACTTGCAGAAAGATGAGAGTTTACCTGAGATAGCGTGAAGAGGATTTACCAAGGTGAAGACTGCATACAACAAGGTTGGCTAAAGTCTCAGGATCCTTAGCATCCTACCACAATTAATCAATATCAAGTCAGAAAAAGTTATTCTACCAGTTACATAATACATTTATGAAACATAAATAATATAGCTCATATTTGACTTTTTATGCTAGAACCCCATTATAAAAATATACACATAAATTGGAACAAGACGCACTTTCTGTAGTCTTTTTCTCATTCCATTTCCTCATGTGGCCATGAAAGCTTACATAATTATAATGAGATTAGAATTACATGGAGCTACCTCTTATGACACAAGAATACATAATTTTCAGAAACTTGCCTTGTTCAAAGCTTCAAGCAATAGTGTCTCAGCTTCATCAAAGTTACCCATATGCATGCAACAAACAGCTTTCCCATTCAAGATCAAACTTGTCATTGGATACTTTTCAGAGAAATCTTGGAAGATAAGATATGCTTCCTGTAACTTGGAGCCACCCTGGTTTAGACAAAGAACATGTAATTATACTCTAGTTATATCGTTTAAACTAATAATATAGTGGAGATAATGCACTTACAACTGCCAGATTCAACCACGCAGTCGCTAGTTGAGTCAGTGTGTGATCCTCATCAATCTGCTGCATGACCCTCAGCTGTCTCTCTGCATAATCTGACCTGTGCATCTTGATGAATATCTGGACATTCAACGCATGCCTGCAAAAGAAAAGATCAGATTCGGAAAGTAAAAAATTAATAAAATGCAAACTGGAAAACAAAATGAAATCTGTTGAATCAAGATAGCAGACTGCGCTTCTCTTATTGAAAATTACTGGCAGTCTCCTCTTTACAAATTTTCAGCTTATGAGCGTTCATTAGGTGAAAAACAGAACTTCCACCAGCGGAGATAAGTTAGAAAGAGATCATTCCCACTATATTTCCCAGAAGATGTTTGCAATGCAACCTGCAACTAAACTACTATTCTTTGAAATTGAAAACGAACCAAGCAATCCTAGGACTTATGAAGGTGCGTGCTAAAAATATCTAGAATTCAGGTTAAAACTAAACTCACAGTTCCATGGTTCCTCCAGCGTTAGTGTGTTTGAGAGCCTCATTATAGTCCTCCTCATGCATGAATATGATTCCAGCAATCAGCCTCAGTATCGGATTACTTCCAATGGCTGGATCTGCCAACCACTCATTCAAACTTGAAATTGTGGATTCCTGCATATTCATAGGCACAATGCCACAGAATTAAACTTTGCATCTCCCTCTACCTTTTGTTGCAACAACTTATTCCGAGATCCAGAGTACAGGAGCAAGAACAGAGTAAAAGCAACTAAAGTCTATCTTTGTCTTTTCACTAAAGCAAGACAGCCTATAGAAACATAACTTAGGAATCCAAACGAAGAATAGAGAAAATAACCCTATCAGATCTGACAATCAGAGACATTTCCCAGAGATAGATAGGGGAACTAGACCTTGTTGGCAGGGGAAGAGAGGTACAAGGCGAGCAATTTGACCGCTTGGAGAGGAGTGGGAGCAGAATCATCGATTTCATTGATCACAAGCTGTAAAAATCAACTGAAATCAACTCAAACAAAGTTTTTAAAAAAAAGTAAAGATCATATCAAACATAAGAAAATAAAAAACTGGGAGTAGCACCTGATAGCTGCCAAGAGCAATGTAAGAGCGGAAGACAAGGGAGTCGCGCTCGACGGCTTCGTCGGAGGAGAGATTGGGTAGATCGCTGTTGTTGATGGCCGCCTGATATGCTCCCAAATAGAAGTTGTTGCGCAGATTAAAGAGCTGATCTGGTCCTCCTGTTGTTGCTGCCATGCCTGTTCCTCTTTTCTACCGCTTCTGTTCTGCAAAATTAGATCTCCTAACGTTTTCAGATCAGACAATCCGCATATATAAACGGGAGTTATTGTATATTAGAAGCTTGAGCCCACCGTTACATAATTAGCCCAAATAATAAAAACATCATTCGTTTCTACTTCTTTCCTTTTAATAGACGGTAATATGAATCAATTATTAAAATAATATATAAAAACAATAACTAAAGCAAGTAATAGGAAATAATAATAACAAACAAATAAAAGTAAAGAGTATTTTTTACCAATCACTAATAAGAAAGCACAAATAGAAATGTTACATGTTAGAATTTTTTAGTAATAGGAAAATAAAGATTAGGCTATTAAAAATTATTAATTGTTAGTATGTAGAAATTTAAAATATATTATAATTATAAAACAAAAAGTTAATGTGATATTTGCATTTGAAAAAATAAATAAATGCAAGATAAAAAAGTAAAAATAATATGAATTGCAGATAGAGGAATTTTTAATAACAAAGGAGAATTTAAAGAATAATTTTACTGATTTTGTAGAGAGAAAAAGAAAGATTATAGAGTTTTGTGGGGAAAAAAAAGAATTTTGTGTTTTGTAAAAAAGGAGAGGAGGTTACTTTTTTTAAAATTAAATGAACTTATATTCAGAAACTATTATACCATTAAAATGATTTTAGTTAGTTAGACAAAATCTTAACTATTAAATCAACTTACAAAAGAGAATGAGAGGAGGAATAGAGATAAGATCAAAAGGAAGTAAACCATCTAATTATAAATGCCATTTGCTTTTGATTTTGATTTCAGGGGGTGAGATGATGATGCTCCATTTTCTTAGCGATGATAGCTGCTCTTGTATTTATCTTTTTTGGTGAGACAGGACGCTACTGTTTGGATCCATGAGATTGGTTGTCTTTAGCAAGAGAATACCTACAAAACAGCACAAGGCACGCCGGGGGTTGATAGCCGGCAGGTCCCTTCGACGCTCAAGTTAGTCTTTTGGTAAGGATTTTTGTTGGGACCCGATCCGAAAACCGGATCCCAACCGAAAAACGGAAACCGAAAACAAACAAAATTCGGAATCGAACGCGAATCGAATCAAATACAAAGCGAACGAATTAATCAACCTGAACAAACATCGACATCCGTTGCAAACATGAAGCATAGAAAACTAATCGCGTACGAATCGATGAACATAATCGCGTACGAATAGATGAACATAATCGCGTACGAATAGATGAACATAATCGCGTTGGAAACCCTAAGACGTTTCAAAATCTGGTATGAAATTTTTTTTCTTTCTTTTTCATTCTTTCTTATACCAATCACATCCATATCACAAAATCACTTCTTATTCTTATCTTAACCCGATTTTCCTTGTCTTTTTCATTCCTAATCACTTTATTCCATACATACAAAATCATCATATGCTTGGATACTCATACCAATCCCAAATCTCACTCAAATCAGAACAAACTTCTTAA
>JANIJH010000003.1:57453806-57480434 GCA_024520975.1 Erythroxylum areolatum
GGAAGACGGTCAAGACATTAGTTTTGCATGTTTTTGTAATAGGGTTATTTTGGATTTTTGGTCCTTGGTTTTGTATCGTGGCTTGAAAATGCCACTTCTGTTTTGGTTATTGGAGTATGAGATTGAAGTATGGATATGTATAAGAATGATGAATTTATATAGGGAATTGAGTTGTGTATGATTATGGCATTGGATTAGGTAAGTAAATTCCAGTTAGTATATATATGGATGTGTATGTGATTGAGATATAAATGTGATGATTATATGAGTTCCGGACAGGAGGTCCGAGGATGCTGCTTTGTGATTAAGATTATTGAAGTGTTTTAGAAATAAGATTGTGTTTGTGTATGCTGAGATCCCGGACGGAGGGTCTGGTGGATTTTGATGATTGTGTGTTTCTTTGGAAATTTTAGAAGTGTATTTTTGCCATTTGCAGATTTTGGATTTTTACTTATGCAGCCGTTATGCTGTCGGAATTTTGGTAGAAATAAAAGTATAATAAGATAAGCATGGATTTTAAAAGATGAATTTTTGGGATTTGTATTAATGTAGAAAAATATTTTCATGATTTGAGAAATTGCAAGTTAGGAAGTTCATATGAATGGAGATTAGTTTGAGGAACAATTTTCAAAAGGGGAAAATTGTTTTCGTTTGTTTTGAATCAGATAAGAAAGAAAAGAGAGAAAAAAAATTTCATACCGGATTCGGATAGTTTAGTCTAGGTTTCCAACTCATTAAGTTGTCTATAATTTTATTCCGGATGTCGGAGTTTTGTTTTTGTTCCGCTTCGGATTTGTTCGTATTCGATTAAATTTTCGCATTCCGTTCTTTCGTTTGATCCGTTTGTTCAATCCGATTTTCGCTTTGTGTTTCAATTCCGCTACCTTGTATTCGATCCGATTAGCTTCGTGTTCGTTTTGTTTCTTTCGCTTTGGTTTTCGATTTCGTCTCTTCGATTCGGTTTTCGTTTCTGCGTTTTCGGTTGGGATCCGGTCTCCGGATCGGGTCCCAACATCATTAATTAAACTAAAACAAAAAAACAAAACAACTAAATTAGTGAAGACAAATCAATAATGTTAGGACTTCATATTGAACCCCCCTTAAAGCATTTAGTTTTCTAACTATTTTCATTGGATGGAGAGAGGTAAAGCTTATTTACTTAGTGCACAATTGTCAACTCTATAGACTTTTAAAAAATAAATGTTTTATAATTTCATTCTCTTAATTACAGAAATGTAGGAGAGGTTGTTGGTGAAGCCAAATTGAATCTATCTATAGTTAGGAGTTTTATTGTTAACCAAAGGATGACGGCAGCCTTTAGGAGATTGTTGGTATACCATACTAACTTGTCTAAAGTATTATTTGATGACTTTTATGATAATTCCATACATTGGTTTTTGAATGAGTTAGAACTATTTCTTAACCAAATGACAAAGTGCTCTACTTCATGTTTGGGGATGTATCCTAGAAGTCTTTCCATAATAGAGTATCTTTGCTATTATGTGACAATGAGTCTTATCAAAAGATGTAACATATTACATACTTCTTTTTATAAAATATGACCTATGGTGATGTTTGACCAAATGTCATTATTCTTTTTTTCTTATAAGGCCTAGGATGATAATAACCTTGAATCATGTCATTTTGATGATAAAGAGGATTATATGATTATGATTATGACACCTTCTTCCTTTTGGAAATCACTTTACTTTGTGGGTTGAAGGGTTGGATTCTACCTTGACTTATTTTAGCCAAGGATAAATGAAGTTTGATTCTAAAAGTTGTGATATCTAATTTAATTAATTTTTATTCATTGTTCTTAAGTATTTTTATAGTCTCTACAACTTCTTAAAATAAATATTTTTATTGATTGAATAAAGTATCATTATTTTTCAAAATAGTTACTTGCCACTTAGAATATCAAATCTGTATATGTTTGGTTGTTCTAATATTTTTAGTAAATAGCATAATTGGCTATAGATATAATTTTAATATATCTTATAGGAATATATAACCTAGTTTAAAAAAATTGAGTTTTTGTGTTTGTTGAATATATATGGATACCACCCTAGTCATTGTTGCATATAAATTTTTTAAAATAATAATTTTATTTTTTTTAATATTTGACGCTCTTCACTTGTCATGTTTATTCATGCCAAAATCGATACACAAATAATTAAACTTAACTAACATGTTTAAATCATTTGACATGTAACTTAATCCGAATTCAAATAAGAAAGGTTTACCCAATTTAAGAAGTATTGTCTAAATTAAATATTAAATTAACTAAATTAATTTAATTTTGTATATTATTACCAATATTTTAGTTTAATTTAATAAATTAGTGCACCATGACGATTGTCTTAGTATGAAAGATTATGATATTCGGTTGATTATTTTGGCATTTTTAATAATATTGAAAATTTTGATTTAGAATATAATTTATTTATGAATTTATCATAATTCAATGTTAAAAACATAAGTCTCACTTATGATCTCCCTTATCTTTAAAAATATTTTTATTATTTTAATTTGTTTATAAAATATGTTAAAATTTTGTCAAGCTATTAATATGTTATTCATATATGCTATTATATACTGACTATTATAAATGAGGTTTGTATAATTTACCAAATCAACTACATTAACAGATTTTTTGTTAAAGTATATTAATAATATTATACTATTTTTTATATTCATAATATTATAAGGTAATTTAATAACAGCAGTATATTTTTTAGGAGTGATCCCATAAGACAAGTTTTTATCCTTTACCCAAAATCAAACATAAAGATGGTAGTGTCTTGTTTAGCTAGTTTTGTAATACTTATTTTTGAATATAATCTAGAGTACTGGGCTTCACTAGCATCTGTTGTCTATCAATTAGTCCCATCTTTGTAAGTCTTTCAATATTCCATTTTGATGCAACTTTCATTAAGTAAGCCTTTATGGAGTAAAAGATATCTAATGGAAAGAAGAAAAAATTATGTGGAGTATGAGATTGGTAAAAAAAGAAGAAGGAAAGAACAATACGGTTGTTATTGGCCAAATGCTTATGGTAAAAGTAGCAACATTATGAAATATGACAATATCTAAGAGAACTGCTTGATGATTGAAAGGAATGTGTAAAGGCTAGTGAAAAGTATTAAAAGCTAGACTAGATGATGAAAAAAATGATACTTTATATGAAGAAAAAGATTCAAACAACAATTCTAATAATTGTACCAAGCTTAAAGGCAACTTTGCTAATGCTAAATAGCATTACTGTTATAATAAAAAATGATTTCAAGAGGTTTTGTTCAAGTTAAAGAAGACGATGGACCTATTGTCGTTTTGCACCTATTGTATTCAAACGACGTCGTTTTGTACCTATTGTAAACATCTGTTAATTAACATAAACAACGTCGTTTTGATATAACCCAAACGACGTCGTTTTGCTTTGATGTCATACATTCCTAACCTAACGTATACGACATTGTTTGGATTTAAACCAAACGACATCAGTTTGGTTTAAATTAAAACATTTATAACATACCCTAAACGACGTTGTTTTTGTTAAGCTACAAACCTTATACCTCCTGCCGCAAAATGACATCATTTTCGTTCTGTTGGAAGACGACGAATTATTACGACTTTTACCGATGGAATTTTCCGACAGATTGTATATCGCCACTATAGTTTATTTCCCAACCAAGTTTGCCGACGCATTTCGTTTTCTTCAGCCGCAAATTTTCTGTCGCTATTATCTTCCTTTCTTGTAGTGAATTTTTATTATCTCATCTTAGTTTAATATTCATTTTTCATCAATAAGTATGATATTAAACTCCCGACTAAAACCTGAAGACTTATATTTATACCTTACACACATGACTTTTTGGTACTTGAAATGGAACTATTATTATGTTAGAAAATGAGTATAAGATAGATTATAAATTACATGAACTCCTATGATATTTCAAGTACTTGTCTGAATGTTAAAAACGGTACTAAGAGATGTAATATCGTATTTCTACATAAAACCATCAGCTTTCACATGTTCTACATATTAATATCATCATAAATCTTCTTGCCTTTCTCACTGTCTAACGAAGTGGAAACAACAACAAGTGTTCCTAACATTGGCAGTGATAACAGATTCCTTCATTATCACAGCTTCTTGCTTTGTTATTGGTGGCTTCTTCAATTTAAGAACAATTTTGATTCCTCTTGTCTCAGCGTCCTTCTTGATATTGGGATAAAGACGACTCAGCTAGCCGCTAATATCTTCGACGTGAACAGATTGTTCCAACCATGTTGAGTTACTATTCCAAACCACATCCAAATATTTCCAATCTGAGGGACGAAGTGATTTGGTCTAGAACTCCTGTTAGAACACAAGAGATATCTGAAATGGAAGAAAACACAATTTAAAAATAACCATGAAAGCATTATAAGCCATGCCGCTTAAGAATAAGAAAAATACATAGTGACAGTTCTGAAATAAACATAAACAGGTAGAGACATATATATCAACTCAAACCTGAAGCCATTATTTGGTAAATCACTGATCTGATAGGGAATTAAAACAAAAGCTTCTGTTTTTGACTTCTGCTCCAACTTACGGTCTTCATTTCCTTCACCACCTCCAAAAAGCTGATAGTTGTTCAGACTTCGACCACTGTGGAGATAAGTTATTCGTGCGAGGATACTATTTACTAAGGACATATATACATACAAGCCCTACCTAATCTTATCTAATTGTGGTTGTATTTAGGGATTTTTTGCAACACTTGTTTCTTTCTTTCCGCTAACTCTTAACCTGTCACTGCTTTTCATATTTTCCGTTTCTATTTCTATTGATTCTCTTTCCTATTTTGCTACCTTTTAACCTAACACTTCTTTCCATATTTCTGTTTCTGTTGATTGCATAATTTATTTCCTATATATGGTCAAACAGGGACACAATATCTAACTACCATATCTACATTTATTAGACAAGGAGATATCATCCCACAGTAACAAGGAAAAGACAACAATTAATTTAGTATTCTCAGGGACATACGATGTAAAGGGTATGCTTAATTTAGTATTCCATGGTTGGTTGAAAAGGTGATTTAATAAACACAAAATTAACACAATACAGGACTTCATACATGGAATCAGCAAGGATCGTGGAGCACAAGGTCATTATTGTGAATAAGTCACATAACCAAAGGCTTAAGAATAATTTCCCTGTGATACTACGATGAATAATTGTTAGAAAGCAAACTCTCTTTTTTGGAAATTTGAAGATTAACGTGTGAAACTCCAAATATTTGCTTAATAGTTTAGAATTGTAGGTGTCAAAGTTTGAGTATTGTTTTGTTTATGTTAATACACATGTATTAGGAGGTGCCAAAGTTTTAGTGCTTAAGAATAATTTCCCTATGAGACTACGATGAATAATTGTTAGAAAGCAAACTCTCTTTTTTGGACATTTGGAGATTAACGTGTGAAACTCCAAATATTTGCTTAATAGTTTAGAATTGTAGGTGTCAAAGTTTGAGTATTGTTTTGTTTATGTTAATACACATTTATTAGGAGGTGCCAAAGTTTTAGTGTTAATTTGTTATATTTAGCACATATAGGGGGGACATTTGTCATTCCCTCTAAAGACATAGATGCAATCTCTCTTGATGAATTGCAAAGTTCCTTATTAGTTCATGAAAATAAAATGAACAAGAGTGCACCTGTCAAAGAGTAAGCCTTGAAAGCTTCTACCAATATCAATACTCATTCCAATAATTCTAAAGGAAGGGGTAGAGGTAGAGGTAGAGGAAGAGGAGATAGAGGAAACAGTGATGGCAACAAGAATTTCAAGGGTAACAATGACGACAAAGATGAAGGACACGATTTTGACAAATCAAAGGTAAAGTGTTTTAAATGTCATAACTTTAGGACCTGTTTAGTTGAGGGGTTAGTAATGGAATGGGATGGAACGTAACATACTTCTATCATTTGGTTAAGAGTTTCATAATGGAATGGAATAGAACGGGATGAAAGTGGAGGGTTTCATGTTATGCTCCGTTCCATCCTAAATAGTGAAAATAAGAAAGCTCCAATTTGGGAGGTTTAGGATGAAACATAAACTAATAAATACATACTATCTAATATACTCTTAACAACCACTTTAATATAAGGGGTATAATAGTCATTTATTATAAATTACATTACATTCCATGCAACTTCCAAACAACATTTCACTACATTACATTATGAACCATTCCATCCCCTCCAAACAACTTTTCACTATATTACATTCCATTCCATTATAAACTATTCTATTATATTCCATCACATTATATTTCATTCCATTAATTAACATCCAATCAAGCAGGCCTTTAGCCAATATGCATCTGAATGTTATACCAGGTTGCCTAATGACAAAGAAAAGCAAGAGATTTCCAATTTTGTTGAGAATAATGAAACAAAAACATTGTTGATGGCTATTCAAGAGGGACACATACCTGAATTAGATATCTGGTATGTGGATACAGGCTGCAGTGATCATATAAGTGGAAGAAAGTATTTGTTGGGAAAAGAGGATGTTAGTGTCTTTATTTTCTATCTTTTTATGTGTTAATTTTCTTTGTTCTTAAGGTTTGAAGTTATACTTAATGAGAATTAATCTTTTTTTATGTCAAGGTGTATTTTGGAACCAAATAGAAAGAATTGCGAAAATTTTGGGATAAAAATAGTTGAATCAAGCGTTCCAACCTAACTAGACATGGCCTTGTGCAGTGGGTCCTAATGGGTGGAAGCATGCACTAGCTGGAATGAACGAAACACAGTCGTTGGGCCAACATACGTGTAGCACCCCACTCCCACAAGACAGGAACCCGACATCCTGAGTGATATCTGAGTATATACCACAGTCTAACACAGTCAGTCAGTAAATTTTCCTTACAAATATTTTTTTGGCACGATTGTATGCGAAAATCAATTATCAAATTGGGCCCATTTTTTCATAAACAATTTAATTCAAGAGTGTTACTACACTCATTAATCAAACTTGTTTACCACATTTCCAAATTGGAAAGTTATTACATATAGAAGCATATTCAAATACACATTATAAAAATGTAATGGAATATACAGATAAGAAAGTATAAATGCAGACGCAACTGATCCTGACATCTACCTCTTACTTGAATGTAGTAGGTATACTCTCGTTTGTCTAATGGGTACTCTTCTAAGCCTGGAAAATAATTACAAATTTTAGATGAGTTTTGCGAACTCGATGAGTGACCATCATCGATGGCTTACTTAGTCATATAACACATAATTCACATTCACAACATTTCACATGTCATAATCAATGCACATTAATCATTCATATTGTACGTATGTAGTTCATATGAGACCCACTTTCCATTTGTTACTTTGTTATAATCGAGTGCTTAAACTGTCCCGTATCTATTAGATACCGGGCTCATTAAATGTTAAGCCTGAGGCTCTGAATCACTTTATGATCTTTAGGCTCTTTTCACAATTTGAGCTTTAAGCTCTGAATCACGTTCTGAGCTTGAGGCTCTTTTCACACTTTGAGCTTTAAGCTCTGATCGGTGGCTACCCTAGTCACAACTCTCATTATCTAATCATGCATTCATGTATGGGATACATCTCACATTTTCATTCAATCATATCAATGAAGCATATGGTTCATCATATTCACATTCAATTAGCACTTCAATATTTCATTCATACATCACATTTATTGAACCTCCTGTCTGGAAACCAACACAACCAATCACATTCATATAATCATTCAGTAGTAAATCAATACAAAAATTCAAAACATAACGAACAATGAAGTGAGACCACCTAGGTCTATTCACAGTACACTCCAGTTTAGCATTTGCTTCCAATTATGGAAACATCTGAATGCGGACATTTATCCTACACATCACAATTATGCAATATGCATGTTGCACACATTAATAACTTTGCAAAATTGTAAGCATTCATTTATGCATATGTGTGTATATGGATTATGTACAATGCATGTTCATGACAATCCCGAGTATATTGTCAAATCTCATAATTCAACCACTTATCATTTCTTTTGTTGCCTTCCTACTTTTATTATCAATTTCCCATTTATTTAAACTATATACATTCTACTCCTCTTTTTGAATCATAACTTTAATAAGATGAACCATTTCACCTCCATTTTACATATGTTTTTGGTACTTTAATACTAACAATTCACTCATTAATGTAATTCTAGTATTAAAAGACTAAACAATCATCCAAATTCTCATTCCAGTCTTATATCACTTCCAAAAGTCTAGACCTTTAGGTTAATCTTCTGTGATCATTCTGATCAATAAAGGAAGTAATTTGGTAACACTTTCTACTAGAAAAGTGTTCCTTATTGTCTTAAGTTTCTAATGACACCAGTTCATACTATTCCAACCGATTCCCTCACTTCCTTCAATCAAACTTTTTCTAATCAATTTGAAATGATGCCAATTTTTGTAAGGAGATAGAATAATGTGTTAGGAATCTATTGGTCTAAGAATCACTTCATTTGAAGGTTAGATAACAAAGTTATGGCCGAAAGAATCAAACTACGTTTTGTCCTCAATCATATTGAACCTATTTCGGGACAATTGCCATATCTTTCTCTATAGATATCGGATCGATGTCATTCTTAAGATGTTTTGAAAGAGGCCTTCAAGATCTACAACTTTTATGAAGACCTTAAAGAAATATTTTGTCATATACATGGTCAAAATTTGACCAAAGATACAAAATGAATAGTGCACCAGACGATATGACGTCTTCACCAGACGATGCGTCCTCACCAGACGACGCGTCCTTACCAGATGAAGTGTCCTTACTAGACGATACGTCTTCACCAGACAAAGCGTTCTCACCAGATGATACATCCTTACCAAGCAAAGCGTTCTCACCAGATGATACGTCCTTACTAGACAAAGCATCTTCACCAGATGATATGTCCTCACCAGACGATACGTCCTTGCTAGACGAAGCATCCTTACTAGACAAAGCGTCATCATCAGATGAAGCATCCTCACCAGACGTTACGTCCTTACCAGATAAAACATCCTCACCAAACGATACGTCCTCACCAAATGATATGTTCTTACTAGACAAAGCGTCCTCACTAGACGAAGCATCCTATACTCTTGAGCATCTCCACTTATAAGGACCATAACTTTTGACTCCAATATCCAAAAATTCCATACTATATATCGTTGGAAAGTTAGAAAGCTGAGCTACAACTTTCTAAAAGACAGCTTTGTCTAATTTATCCTAAATTTCTAGAAGACAACTTTGTCTAATTTATCCTATATCAATACAGTTTAGTCAAGGAAGTTCGGATCAAACTTTTGCCTCTCTTTATCTTTTCTTTGTTGCATTCACAGCCAACTTCTCTACGTGTCTTTCTTCACTAAATTCAACACTTCAATTTTCATTTCTAGTTTTTCCACTCCATTGTCATTCAACTAATTCACCACAAATTCACGATACCCTTAGATATCAAATTTTACTCAAATTTCTCAAAATCATCAAAATCCAAATATCAGTTATTCATCTTCCTCACGTTCTGCATTTCACTATCCTCTACATTTCAACCTATTTGTACATTCTCTATTTTTCTTCTCAACTTTCATTTTAAAATTTTTTTCCTCATCTCCAAACATCATCATATAACTATTCTCCACTCTAATCTTATTCTTGTTCTTCTTTAATAACTCTCAAAATATTCACGTATATGCATATACATATATGCACAGTGAAAACAAAGTCCTCATTTCTGTTTTCTTCAAAAAGTTTCTACACCTAGTTATACATGTTTCTAAGATCTTTCAACTTCAAAAATCATTTTAGCACCATCTCACAACATTTTTATCATCAGGTCTGAAAAATCAGCACATGTTGTATACTCTGGTTTTTCACTCACGTTTCCAACAAATATACATTTTCATTTTATAACTTCAATGTATAACTAACATGATGCATGCTTCATCTTATGTAATAATGAAAAACCATAAAAATGCTTACTTGTCTAAAGCTCCAAAACCTTCGAGATCACGTAAACCATAGCTTTACCATAATACCCGATCATCGACAATCAAGAGTTGTAGGATTAGGTATTTCAGTTATAGTGAAGAAGATAACAAAAAGAGATAGTGAGTGAAAAGTGAGAGCAAACTTTCTTTATGAGGGTTAGAGATCTTTTTGAAAGAATGAAGCTTCCAGAGGATGAAGGAAAATCCCAAAGAAGATACTTTTAAGACAAGAACAAACAATAGATGGATCTTTTAAGTTTAAGAGAATGAGTGTTTAAGAATTAGACGCTTGTTCATTTCTTTAAAACCTTGGCTAGTTCCTAACTAACTAGTTCTTAGTGAACTAGTTCCCAAACTTTCATCCTTTCATTACAATTATCTCCAATTTGTCTCTAATTTTTGTATCCATTATCTCAAAATTCTAAAGTTGACTCCCAAATTTTTCTTCAATATCATTACACTCATTTCTATTTTCTACACATCAATTTACTTGCCAAGTGGCACTTTTCCTAGTCCAATAATAATTAAAAAATTGTTCAAGAATTATTCCTATTACAATAATATCCCACAATTTTTGGACATTATTCCAATAATTTACCAAAATTAAAAAATTAACAATTAAACTAACCAACTAAATTTCCAATACAATAGATTCACAATTCTCAACAATATCACATTATAATTCAATTATACCCAGAATGTCAATGAGTGCATGTACAGTCATTTTCATATGCAACGATTCAATATTCATATGCATGAGTATATCACATAATGCATGAGCATGAAATATATTTCTAATATCTTAGTGAATCTCTCACATTTACAATTTTAACCTTAACATGGGTAACGGGACGTTACAATGCAAGCAACAAAACGGCGTAGCATGCAAATGTTGAAAGAAAGAAGAGCTAAATGACAAGGAAGCAAGAAGAAAACGTAGCACATGGAGACCAAAACGCAACGCAACACATGATGGGGAGCAAGGAATGACAGTGCATGGACACATAACTAGTAGCCAAAACATAGGCATTTGGAAGGAGGGTTTTAAGTGAATAGTGGGGTGGACCAAAAACCCCAAGTTTTATTCATCAAATCAAGCAATAGTGAGGGGGTGGTAGAAGAGAGGGTGGAAGAAGAGAGTTTGCATGAGAGTGGTGAGGCATGAATAGTATTATAGTCCATTAACATTTAATTGTCCCATTCGATGAATAGTGGATAAGGAGAGGGTTGCGTTAGAAGGAAAAACGAAAGGGGCTGATGGCAGAGACAAGAGAAGTAGCATGAAAAGAAGAGAAAACATCTGCGACAGTCCCAACGCTTGTGACAATCCCAAATAGTTAAGAAAAATTGTGATGTTAGGTAACTAAACTTTTATTTCTTAGTTTACATAATCCTAGTCATTGAACTCTGAATGTTGTGAGACTTTCATTCTTTATTTCAATTGATTTATTAGTTAAGTATTAAATATTTTCTAGGTTATTATTTGATTGTTTTATTTTATAGCTAGGTGCGCAACTAGTTTGTGATTTTATTCAATCAATCACTAGATTAAACAAATTGATGTTCAATTCTTTTAATCAAAAGTAGCGACTAGGATTTTTGTCTACTACATTAGGGACATAATTCTAGGAAAAATAATTTTCTAGGCTAAATATAAATCGTATGTATGTTGTCTAGTTTGTCAATTTTCTTGATTCGTAAATCTATTAATTAATTAAATATGAGATCGTATCTAGGTTATTGATTAATAAGAGTTAATTCAAATAAATGTTTTGGCTAACTAAACATAAGAAACAATAGGTAAGATATTTACCACGACGAATGCTTAACTAATAAATTGATTATTTTTAGTGTCAATGATCAATGCAAGTTCAATAATGAAGGAGACTGGAAACCAAGATTTGTTTCTATTGATTGTTAAATTCTCATTATTTTGTTATTAGTTTTTTTAATTTCATATTCCAATTAAATTTTGTTTAATTTACAATTAAAAACCCCCTTTTATTGTGTAACTACTAACGCCTAAATTCCTCGTGGGAATAATCCCTACTTTACACTATTATATTAATTTGTGTTATAAAAAGTTGGTTTCTTTTTATATTTGATTGTAGGTGACAATAGTCACTAGAGGATATTAAAATAAAAACCAATAATGGTTTTGTTGAAACAATCTTAAATGTTTTTTATGGTCCTTACCTTAAAAACAATTTGTTAAGTGTTATAACTATTCAGAAGGATGTTTGTGAAATATGTGATCCATCTAAAGGAGTTATTTCTCTTGTCTCAATGAGTTCCAACAGATTATTCCCATTGAAAATTGAGAGCGTACAAACTGGTTTGATGGCTGAAGTAAAAGATCCTTTATCACACCCCACTAGTAAAAGATCCTTTATCACACCCCATTATTATAAAGTATATACCCAAACATCCAGAGAATATTCAAATACATATCCTATGACAATGGTATATTAAAGAAAACATAATCTCTTAAATGGCATCGTAAAGAATATAAAATACTTAAAACCTTAACAATTAATTTCATTCATTAACAAAAGTTTACATTGTAGTCATCGAAACAAATATTTACAATCATTTATACAAAAGTTCTACATCCTTTGATGTCAGCTGACATACCTTTAAGCCATAACTTAATCCAAAATGATCCTCTAGACAATCTTAGTAACTAAATCACCTGTCTCGTACCTGAAAAGCCACGTTGTAATTTTTGATAAATTTTGCGAACTCAATGAGTGAACCATCATTGATGATCTCACTCAGGTCAAATACATAAATATCACACAACCAACCAATTTCACAAACATTCTTTTAGAACATGAATAACCTAATCAGTCACATTATCATGACATATCACTTTATCATCATAATTTTAGAAAAGATTTCATGATCATATATTTCATAATCATAAGTATATAAATGCAGATGCATATGAGACTCCAGATTTGTTATTATTTGTTATGACCAAGCACTTTTCATATATAAATACAAATGCTAGCCCATTGGGCTCAGTCAGATATAAAAATCATAGAGCAAAGCTCTGAGTGAAGAATTATGAGCTTAAAGCTCTTTCAGACTAGCTACTTTCACAACGCCTTAATCTGAACATGCATTTTATGAAATGCATCAAATAACATAATATGACATGAATAGCATTCACTTATAATGCACAGATAGAATGTTATATTCATTGGACCTTAGTTCGGCTTTGAACTTTTGTTGAGTATACAAATATAATTTAGAATTCAAATGCAAATAGAAAATTTTCAATACATTCCCAAATATCAAACTCCTCAAACCATTAAAGTACGAAATTCATGACAAATCACAAGTAGTTCAATAATTAGAAGTTAAACAAAATAAATCAATCCTAGAAAGATCATCTAAATTGACTCATAGTATAGTACAATTTATGTTATTGCCTAGATGGCCCGAAAATGTCTTAATGGCATCCAACTTAAGCTTCTAAAATCATACAATTCACCCATAATTCCCATTACAAAATTGATCAATCAAATACTTATTCATTTGTCCACACATATACATATGTCATGTTCAATGCATGCCCAATGACTATTCTAAGTATGTTTCCTTTATTCACATCTCATGATCATTCATACTTCAAAACTCATATATGTCAAATTTGAAATTAGGTTTACATCTTAATAATACAAATTTATTCCTTGTTCATCACCCAATCATGCAATAAGGTTTATAGCTCAATACATTTGATTATAACATCATCAATCAATCATTACCAGTCATTTCCTAGTGAATTCAAATGACAATGAATTTTGGTAGAGAGGAAGGACAATGTGTGAGGAGCTTGTGGTTCAAATTTCAAGTCAATCGGAAGTATGGAGAATGAGTTATGGTCAAAAAAGTGAAGGTTTTGAAAGTTGTCATACAACTTGTCATGCACGATTGTGCACTTCCTGATGTTTCATCTCTATGATGATCATGTACAAGCACAATCGTGCAACCCTCTAATGTTCTCTTTCTTTCATGATTGTGCTTGTGCATTATCGTGCACTACCTTTTATTCAAGCATCATTCCAGTTTTTCTCAAAATAGTATTTCGGATCAATTTTGCATGGCCATTTTGACAATGTAAATAAAGTATTTAAGCAATATATTCTTCTAAAAAAATGTTTCTGTATGTCTTAAGTTTCTAATGACACTAATTTCATGCATTTTAGTTCAGTATTTTACAAGTTATACCTAAAATACTACATACTGTTCCCAAACCATGACAGAATCCAAAAACTCAAATTCAAGCCAAAATTTAAAACTCTTAGAGACACAATTAAAATTTTATTCCTTCCTGAAAAACATATCCATATGTCTCTAGTTTAATGTAAACTTAAAATCATCCCATTTGGATATCAACAAATCAAGTTATGGCCAAAATACTGATACATGTTCAGTGAAAACACTACAACTAACGTATTCTAGCATAATTAATCATTAACATCATATGGATTTCATCCTAATTCATCATCATCGATTCTCTATCATAACATGCTATAAACACTAATCATTTACTTACATGTTTAACTCCAATTCTAGCTCAAAATATCAAGCCAATTTAGTACTACAACTAAGCAGAAACATCACACATTCAAGATAAAACTTAGATGGATTTCCGCTAGGTTTAGTAAGGCAACTTCAAGTTGATCTTTTACTTAACTTTGTGAGGCTAAAACATAGATTATTTGCGCAACAATTAGGCAAAACCATAGGCAAGTTCAGGGAGGTGAGAGAAAAGAGTTTCGGTAGTGTGAGTGAGAGAATAAATAACAAGAATGAGTTGAACCAAATTTGCTCCTGCTAAATGTTACACCTAAGGTGTTAGGTGTCATTTAATGAAATGGCCATATGTCTAAAAGCATGTTCAACATGTATCAAGTATACATATGGTACCATATGTCACCAATTAATCAGTCTATATGTCTCATTATGATTAGTCCATATGTCACAGAATAATTGTTCCATTTGTTAGTTAACTACTAGTCTATTTGTCACCAATTTTAACTATGCCAAATGTCACTTAATTTTAGACAAACAACATTGTTCTCAATTTTCTCAAAGAAAGCCATAGTGAGTAAAACATCTGCTAAAGCTAGTTAAATATGACATTTGTGGCCTAATAAATCTAACTTCAAATGGAGGTAAAACTTAACCACCTTCATTGATGATTTTACATGAAAAACATGGGTTTATTTTTTGCAGGAAAAATTAGAAGCTTTTAGTGCATTTAAAAGCTTCAAAGCATATATTGAAAATGAAATAGGAAAAACCATTAAGTCTCTTTGGACAGATCATAGTGGAGAATATTGCTCCAATGAGTTTGACAAATTTTGTGATGATCATGGCATTTGAGAGGAGCTCACAACTGTATATACACCAGAACAAAATGGTGAATCGGAGAGGAAGAATAGGATTATCCTTAATATGGTGCGAAGCTTGTTAACAAAAAGGAGAATTCCAAAAAGTTTATGACTGGAAGCTATAAACTAGAGTATCCATATTCTAAATAGAAGTCCAACGTTTTTAGATCTAAATATGACACTAGAAGAACCTTGAAGTGGTAGGAAACTAGTTATTGATCATTTTAGAATTTTTGGTTGCAAAACTTATGCGCATGTTCCTAATCCAATAAGAAAGAAACTTGATGATAAAGGGGAAAAGTGTGTCTTTCTCGGTGTAAGTGAAGCATGCAAAGCATATAAACTATTCAATCCATCATCAAAGTATGAAAGAACCGTAGGGTTGTATTAGTATCACAAACTCTTCAAATTACGGCAGTTGTTTCTAGCATAAAGAATTAAAATGCAACAAGATAAATCAACACCAACATTTGTTAATGCAGTTCGGCATACCTTACCTAGATCTGCAGAGCCCTCACCTAGATTAATACTTTCATCAAAGGATAACGATAGTTTTACACAAGACTTTAATAAGCCGACACTACTTAACTTTTGACACTTAATAATATGACCGACTCGTGTTAAACTTAACAGAGGATTTTTCTCAATAATCTTTTAAAGAAAGAACAATGAATAAGTCACTCAGGTGATTAAACAAATATTTCACCACTTAGGTAGACACTTGAGTAAGAGACAAACAACAATTTTCTTCACAACCAAAAAATCATGCGCAGCTGAATAGTCGCATGTATCATCACTCGATCTACTCATTCACCATCGATAAGAACACACCAAACCAAAAACACAGACTAAGTGACACTCACAAGTCTTCCTCAATTCTGGCCCCCAACAAATGAAATAGACATTAGGTTCACCTTTGATATATTCACTTACCATAACCACTAAAACTAAAGGATTAACGAATGAATCATGTATGTGTGCAGCAAAAATTAGATCACGCATAGCCTATCAATTAAACAGCCAGCTAAAACCTTCACCAAGTAAATAATGTTTCAAATGTAAGAGCTAGCCCATGCAGGTATCAACACACCTTCGACTGTCTTTAATTTTCTTCACATCTTGTAATATCACACACAAGCCTCCCGCAATGTAGTAAAATATTCAAATAAAAAATAGAACAATTTTCTTCTTCTATTCACCATCACAACTTATCAAAAAAAACCTCACTAAATTCTTCACGTATTTTTTTTTGCAAAAACGGAGACAACACCTAGTGACCCATGCGGTAAGACTAACACTAGAGAAATTCATGCCCACATCCACCAAGAAAAAAAACCACTTGATGACTCACGTATCTCCCTCAAAGAACAAAGTCACATAGTAGTAAAAATTCAAGACCTAGGAACCCTTACACTATAATCACACATGCTATCTTACATTATCCATATCTCAAAAAGAAACGTAATCCACTTCAACCTTCATTCAAGATGGGCTTCTATTTGTTCAACAACATTTATCCAAAAATCCAATTTAAATAAGACTTCTTGATTTATATTTTTAATGATTATCTAAATTTCCAATAATCAAAAATACCAAAATTAAAATAATAAGACATAGTGAATATCCTAGCAATCTCCTCCCTTTTGACATTTTTGTCACAAACAAAAACTTCCCTTAAATCACATAATCAAATATATAAAATTACTGAAGTTACAATACTCCCCCTCTCTCCAAGGTCCAAATAGATAAAAATAACCAACATTCACAAGTGGTTCAAAATAGCCAAGTACAAACCCAAATTCAAGTCATCTCCCCCTTTGGGATAAGGATGCCAAAATGAAAAATCAAGTAGCATCGGAGGATCGAAGAACCAGCTGCTTCAGCTGATGAAGTGACTCAAGACCCACTTAAAAAATACCTTCAATCCTGTCAATTTCAGTGAACAAAGCTGCATAAGGATTGATAGAGGAGGTTCCTAAGGCATCTGAAGGACCAGGTGTAGTGTATGGAAAATCGACAACCTGTGGTTACTTGAAAATTCTAGTAGATATGTTCATTAAGGTGACTGGTTCAAGTTTACTTGTCAACAATAGAGGAACACCATTTGTATATAAAAATTTGAAAAATTAAGCAAGGAATGTAAAGTTGAAAATGTGACTTGCCTCTAAAAGTCAACATAGCTTCAATTAAGAGTCACCCCAAATTGAAGTTCACCCCAATACCGATGGCATATAGCAGTTTAGCATGTACTAGGCAAATAGAGACAACATATGTAATAGGCATCCAATTACCTAAAACCAACTTATAAAGCATAAAATACATTTGAGTCAACATAGATGAGCGTAGGCTGAAACTAGATGGCAAAATAGATAAGTTTCTACTAATTAATACGGCAGCTATTTGATAATTAAAAACGATCCAATTATTATCATAAATCTAATTCCTAATTAGATTATCAAATCTCATGAAGACATTCAACATGTTAGCATTAAACTACATCACCCTATTCCAAACATATACCAACTTATAACTCACCGTAGTATCAGATAACAAGTCACCAAGCAGATTACAATAGAATTCTTTTACCAATTTAATATCATAAAGTTCAAGAAGTAGTATAGCTTGTAGTAATGTTCTCTTAGATAGTAAAATATCCAATCGGTGCTACTGAACTTCATTTATGTTAATAGGGTGATCCAAAACTAACTCGATGTCAATGAATATCTCCCATTTTTTTCTTAGCTTCGAGTGAATAGAATTTGAATGAAATTGTTATTTCTACTGTTAATCAAGCGGATGGAACTCGCCGAGGAGGGAAGACTATTTTCCTAGCTCACTGTTTCGTCCATTTTTTAGGGACTAGAGGAGGAGCTGTCGGTGGAACAATAACAGTAGGAACCTCGTCAGAATCAGACAACAAGTTTTCAATCATTGAATGCAACACCCACATTGTGTCATTAGTGTTTAGTGGATAATCCCAAATTGAGGTGGTGTTAGAAATTCAATTGGATCAGTTGAGAATGACCTAGGCTTAGAAACTTTCCTCCTAGTTGTCGAGCTCAGCAGCAAACGGGTGGAACGACGGGAGCAACAATCGATTTTTCCACACTCGAAGCGAGGCATTTTTCTTTGATCTTTCCTATATTATTATTAAACAGCAGAGACCTAAATAAAATCGATAAATGGATTTACCATTAAGTGAAAAGGAGCAGTATTGTAGAGAGATTAGATAAGTCTTCAATGGAGTTCCAAAAATCCCACATAGATGATAATTCCACGGTGGAGAAGCCTTCAATGCAATCACATGGGTACTTGGGAGCTTGAGAGTTGACAGAGATGAGAAGGGGATAAGGGGCACAAGTGATGGCAGGAAGAGGATTTAGGAACTTTTAATCCCTTTGGATGAAAACGCAACGTTTCGTTTTTCTCTTTTTTTTATTTTTTTAAGAAATAATACATCAATAATATAAAACACAAAGTCCCACAGCCCCTCGAAGAAGTTCAAACCTGACTGCGTCAAGAGGTTTCGTAAAGATGTTTGCTAGTTAGTTTTCCGTAGGCATATATAACAGGGTGGCTACTTTGTTCTCCATAAGCTCTCGAATAAAATGATACTTCAAATCAATGTGTTTCATCTATGAATGCTGAACCAGATTCTTTGAGATGTCTATAGCACTCTTGTTATCAAATAGGATTGTCAGTACATCCTGATCAATTCCATAATCTTCTAACATTTATTTCATCCAAAGAAGTTGTAAACAATAACTTCCTGCAGTAATATATTCTGCTACTACAATTGACAGTGAAATTGAATTCTATTTTTTATTGTACCAAGAAATTAGATTGTTACTAAGGAAGAAACAACCTCCTGAATCATCTAGATTTCTAGCCTAATCTACATTACTATACAGGCTAGATAAGACGTTGAGTCACATGTATACCAAATTCCAAATTCGAATGTACCGCTTATGTACATAATCCTCTTTACTGCTGTCGGGTGTATATGTTTTGGATTGGCTTGGTAGCGAGCGCATACTCTGATGCTATAGCATATATCTGATCTACTTGCTGTTAAATACAATAGGCTCCCAATAATACTCTGATAAAGTCTGACATTAACATTTTTTTAGTTCTCATCTTTACTTAGCTTTGTATAAACATTCATAAGTGTTCCCGCATGTCTAGCATTCTCAAGTCCAAACTTCTTTATTAAGTTCCTTGCATATTTGGTTGAGACACAAAGATACCATCTTTCACTTGTTTTATTTGCAAACCTGAAAAGAAGTTCAACTCACCTACCACACTCATTTCAAATTTATGTCATTAACTCAACAAAGTCATCTACCATCTTAGGAGGAGTGGAGCCAAAAATAATATCATCAATATACATCTAAGCAATCAGCAATTCAGATCAAATTTTCTTTATAAATAGAGTTTTGTCAACATTACCTCATTTATAGCCTTTCTTGATGAGATATTGTGTGAGTCTTTCATATGAATCATTTGGTGCTTATTTAAGACTGTAAAGTGCTTTCTTCAACTTAAACACTTGATTAGCATAAACTGAATCAATAAGTCCTTTCGGTTGTTTAACATATACCTCTTCTTGTATAAACTCATTCAAAAAGCCACTCTTCATGTCCACCTGATAAAGCTTGAATTCCTTAACACATGCTATACCCAACAACAGTCTGAAAGACTCAAGTTGTTATACTGGTTCAAAGATTTTTTCAAAGTTTATTCCCACAACCTGAGAATATCCTTGAGCTACTAACCTTGCTTTATATCTAGTTATGTTGCCCTTTTAGTTTGTTTTATTACGAAATACCCATTTTATTCCAATTATTTTCACATCTGATGGTCTTGGCACCAATTCCCGTACATAATTTCATGTAAAGTCAATTATGTCTATTTCTTTTTCCCATATATATATATATATATATATATAACGCAATTTAGAATTACTGATGCATAATCATTATGAATTTTTGGTCTCAATTCACCTAATATTTTCTTATACTGAATCATAAACTCTTATCACGATACTCACACAACCATTCTATGTTCAAGTTCAACCTTTTAAGGTTGTAGAAAAATTCATTCTCTTTCAACTTGGCTTGTACACTTTAATCTCATCATTTTTACATATATCCTTATTTTCCTCAAATAATCCACAATAATTCATTCACATTGGGTTCGCATTCGAAGATAGATCATCACGGTACAATATTAATATCATATTCCTTAATACATCCACCAGTACAATTTTGTTAAATCTTTGTTTACCATATCCAATCATATACCATTTCTCATTTTTAAATATCCACAATTTCCATTTTCTCACATTATGACATATTATCACTTTTCTCACTATTTCTATTAGCTCAAGCACTTAACACAACCTCATGCATGTGACTCATACTCATGCGACTCAAACTAGGGATCAATTGCTACCATCTACTATGACATGTCTAAAATGCATGTAACTTGATACATATTTCATAAAACACCCATATAAGATACTAATCTTGGGCTCTGATACCAAACTGTAGCACCCCACTCTCGTTAGACATACTCAACATCCTGAGTGATATCCAAGTGCACATCTTGCAAGGGTGGCATGTTAGAACAATCAAATACTTGAAAATTGGTACAAATTAAAAAAAACAATACAAGCATATGCAGAAATCAGTAATCAAATTGGGCCCACTTTAATCATAAACTTTTCAATCACAATAATACAATCATCCGAATTTCAGTAACCATTTAGGCCCATTTCAAATACAGAATACTTGTAGTCATAATTTCATTACATTGAAAAATCATTTACAAAACATCTCCAATCTAGAAAGTTATTACAAAACAGAAATGCTCGAATACCCAAGTTACAACAATTGTGGAAACTCTATTTGATTCAAAATAAAGAAAACAAATGCAGACGTGAACTGATCCCGATCTTAACCTCTTACTTGATTGCAGTGTAAACTCCAGTCTATCTAATGGGGTAATTCTTCAAGGCCTGAAAAATATTGCAAATTTTGTTTGAGTTTTGTAAACTTAATTAGGTAATCATCATCGATGGTTCACTCAATTCATGCAACACAATAATACACGTAACATGTAATTCACATCTTTGCATTTAGCAATATTCATCATCTATCACATTCTCACTTATAAGTAAGGTAATTTCGCATTCCAAACAAACATACTTATTTAAAATGTGTAGGAAATGCTTATGTGACTCTTTCCTAATTATTACATTGTTATGACCGAGTGCCTAATTATCCTGTATCCATTGTGGATATCGGGCTTATTTATAACTGACCCTTATATATTGGGAATACAAGGCTCATTTTATAACTGTCCCTTATTCGTTGGAGATACAGGGCTTATTTTACATAGTGAACCTTTGGCTCTTACACTCTTTTTGAGCTCTAGGCTCTTTTTCACATTACGAGCTTTAAGCTCTTTTTCGATGGCAACTCCAGTCACAGCTGCCTTTATATTTTATGCATTCATGTAATAGAATGCATCACATTCACGTAATTTCTGTCTCTCATATGCTTTTGAAATCACATTCAATTTCACATTCATCTTCAGACCGTGGTCCGGCATTCAACATAATGTTAAGTATCAATGTTGCATTCATATGCATAGTCACAGTTTTCTTCAGAAACTAAGTCTGGCATTTATCAATCAAATCATGTATCACGTATTTCATCCAATTCATATACAAGTAGCACTTTAGTATCACATACATGCATCAAATCTTAGACCTTCATTGTCCGACATCAACACAAAATCAATCTGCATTCATATCATCATTTAAAACATATTTTTAAAGCAAACAATTAATTGAGAGAAACTATCTAGGTTTCTCACAATACGCTCCAGATTAGCACTAGCTTCAACGATCTGGAAATGTTTGAATGCAGAAGTTTATCCTGCACATCAAAATTATGCAATACACACAATACACGCACACATTAGTATTTGCACAATTATAAGCATTCATTTATGCACACGTGTGTATATGAAATATGTACAATGCATGTTCTTGACAATCCCGGGTATTGCTCTATCATTCACATCCCGTAAGCATTCATATTCCTAAAACTCATATAAGTACCATTTATAATTATGGTTTATTCATCAATAAAATCATTAGAATCTAATTTCATAACCCAACGAATCATTTCAGAATTTTCTCCAAACATTAACTCTTGGGTATATCGTTCTTGATTACTTAGACAATGAAAATGAAGTAATTTGGGAACACTTTCTTTTTGAAAATTGTCCTTCTATCTCATAAGTTACTAATGACACCAAAATCATTCAATTTGGTTCAGTAGTGTGAAAGTTAAACTCCAAATATTTTCAGACTGCTTTTATTATGAGACAATGCCCTATACTCAAATTCCACCCAGAAATTGAAATTCTTAGAGTTCAACTCAAAATTTGATTTCTTTAGATCATTTGTAGCCCTATGTCTCTATTTTACTCCAAATCAAGATTTAGTCCATTTAGATAACTATAGATGAAGATATTCCCAAAATATTGATAAATGTTCAATTTTCACAAGCTCACCGCGACGAAACCTAGAGATTGATGTAGCGAACTTTACCCGAAAGAAATCCTAGCTAATCTTCAAGTTTGCCACGGTGAATTCCAGAAGTTTGCCTCGACGAACTTCCATAGACGCATACCCAATTTTTTAACTTTACTTCAGATTTTGAAACTCCTCTAGACAGTATTTGAATTCGACTTCTTCATGAAAAATGTAGTCTTATGCCTCTAGTTTACTACAAATTAAGAATCATCTCATTTGGATAACTAAAGAAAAATATATGGCTAAAGAACTGAAGCATAATCAGATGGAAAAAGTTATAGCCAACATTTTTCCAGCTCCCATTAAACATCATTCACTCACCCAATCTAACATTATGTCATTCCCTACTCTATTATCCATCAAAACAAAAAGGCAAGACATGAATCCATCCCCTTTTCTCATTCACATTTTGTTATGAACCTATCCTCATTTTTAGAATATTTAACCCTTAACTATCATCAAAACATGTTTCATTAATCAATTCAAGAAGAGTGATGCTTACACTTACTTGTTTAGCTTCCAAACTGTGAAACTCTAGCTCCTCCAACATACACGATCTTCACCTTTTAAGGTGGAATGTGTTGGGTCTTTTAGCAACAAGAAGAAGGAGACAATGAATCTTGAAGAAGCAAGGTGAAAGAGTTAAACAAACATCAACATGAGAAGGTAAAGGTAGGATGTCATGAGTAAAGAAGAAAGTGAATGAAGAAGATGAAGAAATGAAGCTAACGAAAATAAGAGACAATAGCAAGTGAAAGACCAAAGGTGGGTCTTTCACCTAATGAATATAGTGATTTAAAACAAGCGGTCACATGTCACTTCCGTATAGTTCCATTTGGTCCACTTTAATGACTAGTCATTTTGTTTCCAATTTCTACTCCAGTTGTCTCCCAATTTTCAATGATATATGTCACTAAATCCCAAATTTATTTATAAAAATTTTCATTGCCATAGGATAATACTTTCTACTACCATTTATTAATAGTTTTGCCACTTAACAATTTTCCTAGTCCGAAAATACCTAACAAATTTCCAAAAATTTCTCCAAAAATCTCAAAAATTCTAAATCCGCAAATACACTCTCCAAATTAATTTTCAATACATAAAAACTACAATTCTCAATAAAAATCACATTTAAAAATAATTATACCCGGAATGTCAATGAATACATGTACAGTCATTTTGATGTGTGCAAAGATTCAAATTCACATGTATGAGTACTAACATTATGCATGAGCATGAAATGCATTTTTCTACTCTCTTATTGCTATTTTCTCAATAACTGAAATCTAGAGTTCTAGTCTTTCGTATGGAAACGGAATGTTATACACTTAGACCTTCTGCCAAGATGTCTTACATCCATTAAGGCTACCTACATTTTTCCAAGGAGTAGTTTAGTACAGAGATGTAGTCTCCTAGACACGTATGTAGTTTACAATTTGATAAAGAGCAATAAGATGAATCTCCCGGAAATGATCATGAAGTTCATGGTAGACAAGGGAAGTCACAAGAACACAACTGGTGGTCTACCTTATGGAATGCTATTGACTATCATTTTTGCATATTTTGGAGTGTCATTTGATAACCTAAATTTGTATGATCCAGTAAAGTTTCATCCTTCCATCCCTTACCAATTTGGTTATAAGATGAAGGACAACATGTGGGTTGAAAAGATGTCAGAAAGAGCTGGAGGCATCTTGAGTCCAACCCCACAAAAGTCAACCCCTGTTCCACTCCAAAGCACAAATGACTTGATCTTGCAACAAATGAGGGATATTCGCTCTAATCAGGATCAAATGCATAAACAAATTGACAGTCTCCAAAACCAAGTCCTGGATTTGTAAATTCTCCTTAGGAAAAGTTCTCACTGACTTTGTCAATTAATTTTTTTCATTATCTTTGATTTCACTTCCTCCCTATACTTTATTATTTTTCATAATGACAAAGGGGGAGTTTATGAGGATATATTTTTGCATATATGATGACAAATTTCTAAATGCTTATTTCTCAATGTTGTCTCGATTATGTAAGTGATCGATTATATATGTGACTGATTATGTTGTTAAACTTGTGAAAATCTATGATATATAATCGAAAGGTTCCTTTCTTAAGAGACAGGCTCCTTTTAATTATGTCTGAATATATAAAAGTCATAGGTATCTTTCAAAATCATCCATTATCTTTTTGAAATTTGAAAAACATATTTATTTTTTCTCGTCATCATTAAAAATAGGGATATTGTCAGCTCAAGGTTTATTTTTTAATGATTTTGATGATAACTATATAATACTTTAAAATTCAAATTGGATTTATTTCCTTGTATAATTAATGATTTAATTCTTGAAATGAAATAAAATCATAAGAAATATGCTTTCTTTCTTGTAGGAACATCTTTATGAACTTACCTTATTAGAAATGGTTCATCCGAAAGGATCATACTAATTATGATCATATATTAGCTCCGTGATTAGTGGAAGATTTTTGGCAAAAATGACATCGAAATTATTCAAACTCAGATCTATCCAGTTGACTAAGGATGCAAGTGAAGCAACGGCTAATTGAAGAAATGTCTATTTAAGGAAGAGCCAATGCAACTGTGAAAAACAACTGAATGATATGGAAGCTTATAAAGCTATATTGTCGAAATTCATCAAAAGCATATACATTCTAGAAAGTGATATTTTTGTAAAAATTATCTTGTACGCACGTTAGAAAGTGAAATTCTGATGAGAGAGATTAATGAAATTCATATTGAGCAAACCCTATTTTTTTTATTTAACAGCTTATAGAGGCAAGTGAAATACTAATAGTTTGGAAGGTTAAAAACCTTGAAAAATATTAACTTGTGACCTTACAGAGACTCGTCAAATTACTACTTGATTTTATAGTGAAACACTCAACTTGAATACTTAGGGAGTTAACATAGGTTTGGATTGTAAGCCGAACCAGTGTAAATTCACTGCGTCCTTCTTCTCTATCTCTATTCTTATCTTTTATATCTCCGCATTATATATTGTATATGTTCATTTTAGCAAGAGGCTCCTTCACTTGTATATTGTTGTCATAATCAATCTAAATGACATTGTTTTCCTATTTTTTGTTAGCTATTCTAATAAAAATAAATTTACTCCTCCCTCAGTTCTTGCCCATAATAATGAATCTTAAGATCATGTGTGTAAGATCTGTAGAATTTCTTTTGTAACTTATTGGCATAATTTTATGTTTTAACATAGATAAGAGCTCGGTTCCATAATTTCATTTCGTATGTCCTTCAAGCCATTTGATTTGAAGGGATTTTAATCACATAGGGTATTGTGTTTCTTTTAGATCAAAATGAGGGAGTGTAAGGGGAAGAAAGTAGCAAACTTTATTTTAAATTAGAAATAATTGAACTTGACAAAATTTAAACCAAGTATAATTAAAGCGTTAAAACACAAGACATTTACATTGCGCGGCAGAATTGGAAGCAACTCTCAACTTGAAAGTTTTGAACTTGATATGCTCATTGAATAAAGAAAAATGTTCGTTATGCCAACCAATTTAGTGTGTTATT